>JAPMOR010030655.1:30574-67171 GCA_026543865.1 Argiope aurantia | reverse complement strand
GTGTGTGTGTGTGTGTGTGTGTGTGTGTGTGTGTGTGTGTGTGTGTGGAAATGAAAGACAATTTTCATATAATAAACAAATACTTTATTAAATTATATATTGGCCGTTCTGGTCCAACACCTTTTGCCATCTTTCTGGTAGTAGCATAATTCCACGCTCATAAAATTTTTGGTCTGCTGCCAAAAAAATGATCGAGGTGGTTTTTGACCTCCTCATTTGAGGTGAAGGTTTTACCGTCTAAAAAATTTAGCGAACCAGTTCTGGCACTGGCGTACTGTCAACACACCTTCTCCATACACATCGGTCCATTTCTTACTGGCTTGAACAGCATTTTTACCCTTTCTGTAGTAAAACAATAAGATATGTCGAAAATTCTTCTTATCGCTCTCCATATTTAAAAGGGCACCAACCAAAAACTACTGCATAGAATTAATTGGAATTTTTCACACACAAGCCTTGCTATATGAGCTCTCAAAGCATATAAAAATTATACGGCTTAAATGTGAAGTTGGGTGAAAAAAATACAATTAAATAATCTGTCGGGAAAAAACGAAATTACTTTCCGAACAACCCAATAATATAATGATTCAATTCAAAGCTTCTCATGTGTGTGGGCTGCGAAAATCATGAACGAGAAAAAACAATTGAATATAGGAAAAATTTAAAAATTAAAAAGAGGAAAAAGTATCTTTTTATTCGACATAGATTAATTAAATAAGCGTGCAGACTGTTAAATTTTGATTTCTAAGAAACATTGTCTAAACTGTCTAGAAATGCAGAAAGGTTTTTTGTCTGCGATAGCGATTTAAATGTTCTTTTGGTCTTTATAAATATGATTTCGCACATAGTTTTAAATATAAAAATAAAAGCTTGCATCACTTTTAATTTTGACTTTTTAAAATTAATGTGAAAATAATCTAATAACTAAATAATCTGATTCTTACAATTTTCTTTCACTTATATGATTAATAATAAAGAAAATTTTAGTAAGGAATTTACAAATTTTTTTATGATTACGCATATAAAAATACACATTTTTAATAAAAATTTCAAATGTAATCTTTTAAAAAAATATTGTATTTTTTATCGATAATCAATTAGAAAAAGATTTTTGGCCCTGGGGATAAAAAGTAAATAAATATGTATAGGTTTTCATTGATATAGATTTTTTTAAAAAGCCATCTAATGATAATTAATTTTGTTTTTACATAAAATCTGTCAAATGATTAACATCTTCTCTTATTATTCAGAAAAAAATACAATTTTTGTTATATATCTCTCTGTTGATTTCTGTATTTATCCGCATCAGCTTAGTAGCCAAACAGCTATTTTCGCCATTTGTTTTAAATTTTTTACAATCAAAAGGTTATTTCAAGATATGCTATTGTTTTTCTAATAATTATTCTATTTTTTATTAATTATTTCAAATAATTCTAACAATTTATACTTTTTAAGTGAGTAGCGTCAATGAAGAAATAATTTAGAACGATTTTTAATTATCAAAATTTTAAAAAAATGCATCTGGCTTGATCAATCCCATCTACACATTCTTAAACTAATTTGTTCCATAAGAAAATAATTGAATTTCCAATGAATGTAACGAATCTGAATAGGTATTTTAATTAAAATTTCCAGTCGAACTCAAAAATTCAGATACGTAAAAGCAGGCAAATATATTCTAACTAAAATTGATGCTACAAAACTGAAATTATGAACAAATTAATACGAATTTCATTTACAATTAAGTTGGCATTATGCAAATTTTAATCACATTAAAAAATCTTTCTTTTTACTGGTATGTGCCGAGTTTTTTTTAACTTTTTATTCCAGTACCAAACGCGGTTTCATGTTCTTTGTACCCGGTATTTTCATTAATAAGAAATCTTCTTTCTATTGATTTAAACTGCACAATCTTTTTTAAAAAAATTTCAATCAGCTGAAAGAAAATGACGCATTTTTTAAGCATTGTACACTCACGAAACCTTTTAAGAATCGAGAGTAATAAGATTGACATTCTAAAAAAGGTTGTAAAAAGAATTCACTTTTTTTAAGAAATTTTTGTTTAAGTAACATTTATTGATGACTGTAAAATTCCTCTCAGAAATCGCATCACAAGATTATGCTGTTTTGTTTATTTGAGTTATAATAAACTCCCGTTTTGAAGCCCCATTAGAGCTATTTTGGAGGGGGGCAAGTAATTTCGAACCATAACTGGATGACGCGAGCAACACCTGACCTGATGCCCATTTCTCCAAACTTTAGTAATGGATTTACGGCACCAGATCCGCTTACAATACGGTTACGGAATTCGGAACTATCCGGCCTCAAAAGCTGAAGCTTCATTTCTAGGCCTACGAAAATTTTCTGAAAGGTTCATTCATTCCAAGGTAATAGCACTGGTATTTGTAAGTAGCCGTTTTTGAATAAGAAATCAACGAATGAAAATAAAGGAAGTAAATCTTACTCTTCCTATCCAATTTGAAGGGAGATAGATCTTAACCAAAGGTTTTAATAGGCAGCACCTTAAAAAGCCTTGAAACATTTTGGCACTCAAAACAGTGCTGTGCCTTAATACTTCTAAACATATTTTAATTGAATTCGCATTAATAATCATTTTAAATGGATAATCTGGTTTGAATTCACTAAATCTATTAAAGCGGACTTATCTCTTGTCGCCAGATTGAACTGGGAATTTTTATTTTGTTCAGAAATCATTGAAATTTTATCGATTATCATTTGCTTATGTCTAAGTGCTTCTTTACGAAAATATTTTAATCAAAAATTTAAAATATATTTAAATACCAATCTTGCTATAAATAAGAAATCAGGGGACAAAAGAAACAAGAAATAAATAATCATTTATTTTTTTTCAATTTCACCAAAAAGTGAAGCCATACGTGCAGAATCAAAGTTTGACTAAATTGAATAAATGATAATAAAGTTAAAAACATTAAAATATTTAAAATTTAAAATATTAAAATGGTATATTGTCCTCTGGAATATTTTATAAAAATCGGATATTTTCGATACAAATTTATTTTTCAACATATTCATCTACCTTATATTTTTCCGAGATAGGGTCAAGCAGTTTGGATTGATTACAAAAAAATAACTGATCAACAAAGTATTTTCTATCACGGAATCTTGTAAAGTTATAAATGATAGACAAAAATAATTATTTTTTCAGTAATAAATACTCTATTGATGCTCCCTGACTTCCCACTTTTTTAAAAATGGTATATCAATAACGTTTTTATTACTTTTAGGAATCATTGTTGTTATCGAAATAATAGCATGAAGTTTAATCATAATTAGAAGAGTCCCAACAAATGGACAAAAATTATCACCTTAGCTTTGATTTTAAATCAAAATAAACTGAAAAGAACTATCTCTTCACAATAAATAGGAAATCAAAAATATTACTAAAGGCAATAATTTATATTTCTTTTTTCCCCCTTAAACATGCTTGTATTAATGACATTTTATGCTTTTAAGGATAATAATCTAAATATAAACTGTTAAGAAATAATAGATTTCGGAAGAATGTCCTCTTTTAAACCTTTATTAACTCTGCTGTTAGTTCACATTTACGAATGCAAAGTTGGGTCAATGTGACCCAAGCATGAAATACGGCAACTATGATCATCCATTCTTATGATAAAGGTTTTGTTTAGAGATAAATAAAGATTATTTAAATCGAACAAACTTGATATAATTAGAAAATAATACAATCATTTACAGCCAGCATGAATTTATTTTTTCTGGGTTTGATCCATGTCCTTTTTCAGCATAAATTTATTCTTTCAGAACAAATGGAATTTTGCTATCACATAAAGACGATATCTTAATTCCATATTTTAATGATTTAATTAGCAAATTCTGTTCAGTGACCAAGGAAATAACTAATTTTTCGTCTGTTTTAATATTTTCGTACATATATAAATGCTTTGACTGACGTTTCAGATATTTTCCCCAAATTTCCCGAACAAGAGAAAGTTTATCGTTATGACTCCTTTCTTGACGAATTTATTTGTCATCATAGAGAATATTTTACAGAATTTTATTTTATCCTTTCCAGATCCATTAATAATATATAACGCAATATTGTAAGTACAGTTCATATTGATCAAACGACACATTAATACAATTTGAAAAAATTTAAGGAAAATATATAAATGATATAAAATCTTTTTTATGGAAATAACATAACATCCTCCATCATAAACTCATGAAATATCTAAAAGATAAATTCATGCTGTCTTTTTTGTAAACAGTTCAAAAACATTTCTAGCCAAATAAACCCGAACAGAACAGCAGGATCAAAAGAAAAGTAATGGCCTTAACCACTGAAATATCTTTGATTTCAGATACATTTTTAACTTTCTTAAAAGTAAATGAGATATAAATAGCTTCGAATGTTTTAATGCCTTTCTAATGGAACTGAGGGGCTTTTTTATGAATTGTATAGCAACCTGTTCGCTATAAAGCGCCGCCCTCTTTTCGTCGCTAGTCATTTACTATTGGTTGCAAATCAGCGCGGGAGAAAAGCAACGGTCCGGTTTTGACGTCTGCATATCCTCCTTTCTCTTCATCCTCACCCACCAAGCACTTCCGATCGGCTCCTTTTCTTAACGAGGTAAGTTAATAGTCGTTCACTTTTCAGTCGCTCCCTCAGTTAGCGAGTTTTGATTCTCATCAGAGTTGATAATTTGTGGATAGATTGATATATTTCATGTAATTTTACTTTGTTAAAATGAAGTGTTAAATTTCATTTAATACGATTGTATAAATAAATATTTTCTGACATTTTTTGTTATTTTTGTAATGTTAAGTGTTTTCGAAAAAAAAAAATCTTTAATTTTATTTGGAAGCATATAAGTTCAATTGTTAAATTTTGTTCCGTTTGGCTAAATATTAATTTTTATCCATGCACTTTATTTATACCAGAAATTCAACATGAATCTTTGGCATGAATATGTTTAAGTGCTTTTCCCTTGTTTAAAATATTTTTATTTAATAAAGAACAAAAAACGTGCTTTTAAAATAGTTTATTCATTAACAACACTTTAATTCTCGCTTCGGTTTTTCAAATGTTTTATGAAAATAGTTATTTCATGTTATATTAGCATTTATAGCCCTTTTTGCATTTATTTGGATTTCCTGTGTTAAAACTCGAAACTTCACTCAACTATTTTTGCGTTGCTTTGCTTTATTGAAATCACCATAATAATAATAAATAAAATTATATAACTTTGTTTGATATCAAGAGTGTTCTAAAAAAATATTTGTGTGTGTGTTACTTTAAAGCATAATTTAAAAATTAGGTCCCATTTGCTTTAATCAAAGAAATCTCGTGATTTTTGTGGGATTTTTTTTTACTTACATTAAAAATCCCCGCTTACTCTTAGGAAAGTATTTATCTCAATATTTGTGAAAATCATTTCAAAATACAATTTACTTAAGATATTTGTACAAATGTACCTAAAAGAATGGGAAATTTTCAAAAACAGGCTTTTTTTATGTTAAAAAATGTGAAATTTTTACTTTTCTGTTGAAATAAAATTTTAGTATAACAATGAAAATGAAAATTTTCGTACTATTCTAAAGCAATTGTTTTCATTCTGTTCATCATTATATAAAATAAAGGGAATTATTTAGTTGGAATATTTGACTACTAACATGATTTGAGATCAGAATTTCTGAACACAAGAGGAAATAAAATGCCTTATATAAGCGCATAATTTGAAAAGTTACTTTAGAGAACTTTAGTAGTAGCTTATTATTTTTATTTCTTGCTATAATATTTGACGAATGAAGATTGAATCGGATAAATAAATGAAAATTTGGCATCTTTTTTTTTATCTGAGATTATTGATGTTCTTAATGCCACATTTCAATTTGGAATTCACTTCAGAATTCTGATTTAGGATTTTAAAAAATTAGTATTTTTTAATGAAAGCTTCAGAAGTAAAGTTTCGGAATTTTTCAAAGAAATTTTGTAAGGTTTTGTTTTCAAGAGAGGAATTTATTTTAGATAACTGAATATTTTTAGTTTGATAATTGAATATTGTTCATACTTACTTAATTAAGTTTTATGTATTAAAGATTCTGTATTATAAAATGCTTGTCTACAATAAATATAACTATCCATTTATCATAGCTATCATTTGTATTGTTTTTAGATATAGGACTTCTGCCAAATATATTATTCTGAAATTACTATAGAAATATTTGTATTTAAATGTTTTCTCAACTGAATTGGAAAGAAATTTTAGTTACTTTTTGCATGCTTTTGATAAATTTTATATCTAATTCTTTTCTTAAATTTTTGTTAAGCAAACTCAAAATTACCAGGCAGGATTAATATAATTATATAAGAAAAAGGCTGCTAAATAAAAATTAAACTAATATATTTTTCCGACATATTTGAAAGAGAATATTGCTAAATGCAACTTATCTGGAAGCAGTGGTCTTTTAATATAATGACGCAAAGAATAGCTTCTTTGATTCTAATTTTTTTTCTTTTAATGCTTTTTATATATCACTGTCAAAACGATTCGTAAATTGAGCTATTAAGAGGAATGATTAATCCTTTTTCACGTTTTATTTTTCAATGTGATGTAAATTATGTATTAATGTTTAGATTATTCTTAAGTAAGAAATATATAAAGAGAAGCTAACTCTAATGTTTTGTTTTAATATAATATTATAAATATGCTAATATCTAGATTTCTTACACCAATTGTATTAATATCGAAAAGTCTTTTGTTGTAAAAAAAGACTTCCAACAAATTTTTCTGTTCAAAATAATTTCGTGTTATTTTTATGGAAATTATAGAGATCTTTAAGATCGAAATTAATTTATATTCTGACTGAGATTTATCTTATTTCCTGACTACAAAATAATCTATAGCGTTCACATCGATATGCTGTATTAGAATCTAATCAGGTGAAATTGATCGAAATTATTAATTAATTTTGGATTATATTTTAGTCTTTTAGCATAAATAATTTCTGCCAAATCATTATAAAAAACATATTTTTTTAAAAATAATTTTCTCACTATTTAAAGGTCAAGATGAAATATGAATCGTGTTGTCTCGTGCTTTAAGGCTCATTTTTATTCTGACCTAAAAATTGGAATGTAAAATTGTTAGAGTTTTGGATTGGCCGGTAATAATAAGGGAATTTCGCTATCTAATCCAGTAAAAATGTAACACTTTTAGATTTATTTTTTTAAAGTGTACTGACCATTTCATTGTAATTATTTTATTTAAAGGTGAAAAATGATTTTTAAAATCAAAATCTGGAATGCTCATGTTTATTCCTCCAAACTGTGTGGATATTTCAAATGTAATAATTGTAAGAAATGATTTTCCCCCTAGATCAAGCTTGTTGTAAAAAAAGTAAAAAAAAAATATTTAAAAATCTTTATAATTTTTAGTTTTGACTCATGTAACTAACAGATGGGACATTAAGACGACATATCCTATAACACTTAAATATAAACAGTTTGCAAACCTTATTTAAATAAAAATATTAATTTTAAAAAGAATTGATAAGAATAATTTTGATACCATTATTAATTTAATACTATAAATATCAAGAGAAGTTCTCTAATGTTTTCAATCTTGAATAGAAAATGTTTGTAAAGGTGAAGTAATCCAATTTTAACAAATTTCGCCTGCCTTCAAATCAGAATCATGCTCAATTTTTTTCATTAGTGGATATTATAATTGTTATTTACTATACTTACATTATATTTTCACTATTAATATTGCAAATATTGGATGATTAAATTTATTAAAAAATTTCCAACGAAAATGTTATTTCAAAATAATGAAATACAGATAACTGGGCAAATTATGGATATATAAATTAAACATTGAAATAAATATCTGACAGTAGGCAAGTTTTTCACTGATGAGAATTTACACAAATTTTGAGTTTCATTCCTCAAATTTTAAAATTTTTTCATGCTCGCCCATTATTCAATAAAAGAATAATTCCAGCATTTATTCTTACTATTCCCTATAAACTCTTTTCTTGAAATAAATGATGCAAGAAACTTAATAAATATTTTGTATGTTAATACTCTTTTAGCTCCATTTTTCTTCAGATGTTGTAAATATTGGTAATTGAATTCTCATTTATTTCAATTGTGATATTCCTTCGAAAGAGTTACATTTTGTAATATTTATATGAAACTGCTGTGAAGACAATTATCTGTATCATTTAAAATGTTTTGTCCGATTTTGCTTTGACTTATATGCAGGTAGAAGAAATAATGAATATTGTACAATTTTGTTTCTTTATTATTCACACATATGCCTTGAATATTTATTTTTTTAAGGAAATTATGATTAAATTTGTTGTTAAATATAGTACACTCTCCAATGATACACTTCCATATAATTTGAATTTGTACAGTGTGACGGAAAAAATGCCATAAGTCTCATAAAGTAAATAAATAGTACTAACGCGAAGATAAATTGAGCATTTTCACAGTTTTTGATTTCTTTTTTTAGAAAAACATGAATATACATTTCTGTTATATGAATTTGCACAGTAAAATCAACAAGATCCTCAGATCAGAGGAAGAGGACGACACCTGAATAGACAATCCCCCTCCAAAATTATACACTTACAAAAAGCCAAAGACATCAGATTTAGCATATTGCGCTACGTACATGGTGGATTTCCTATGGAATCGGGTTCGAATATGGAATCTCTAACTCCAAAGCTAAGACCTTTCCAACTGCTTAAAACTCATATCATTCTCCGCTTCTTTTGCAAGAATAGAACTTGTGTAATGTAAAGAACCATTTAATAAACTTATTTAAGATCTCAAAAGCTAATTCAATTTTTTTACAATTCATTTTTATTTAATTTCTTAGAATTATATATTCTAATATTTTATCGATATTTTTTAGATATAAAAGAAGAGTTATGTTTTATTTATGATCAGAATATAATAAAGAAATGAACATAAAATTCATTCAAAGGCGATGCTGTCATTAGAATCATTCTATAACTCTTTTAGATGTATAAAATTAAAAAATATTTTTTTTATAAATTTATTAAATTTTTATTGAATGATTAAATTTAGAGTACGTTATTCCCATGTTATGTGTTTTTAAAATAAATAACAAATGATATTATGAATTTTAGAAAACGTTTTTTCATATAAAAACTATGTTTTAATCTGTGTTTTAATTTTAAAATTTAATGCATCAATTTCCGAATTTAAAAGTTGATCTTACTAAAAAGTGAACTAAAGACATTCTTAAAATTTCAAGAAACAGATGTCTTTCTACATATATTAATAATATACATCCAAAGAATAAATTAACATTTTTTGGGATTGAATTATTTGAAACAGAATTGGAAACGATTTAATTTGCTAATGTACAGAATAGAATATCTGTGGATCTGTCAATCTGTCTCTCCATTAAAGTGGACATTAAAGTGGCAAGGAAATAATATTACAGATTCATATTATAAGACAGTAATAATTTTTGTTTAATATCGTAGCTAGTGCTAATAATGATAGGAACCGTTCTTGGCCAAATTACATCACAACTAATTGCACCTCTGATATATTTGAAAGATTGGAACTGATGAAAAAACGGAGATTCAAGGAAAACAGAATGTATCATTCAATTGTGTGACCAAAAGATTTCAGCACAGGATTTATAAACACCGATCCATGCATTTCGCACTAGATTTTCTTCAAAAATTTAGCTTTATTTTTGATCTGGAGACGAATGAGATACAGAATTAAGGCGAAATAATTCCTTTATTTTCATTCAATTTACATTATTCAAAGTTATGCTCTGAAATCACAAAGTGGAGGTCTATATTACTAGCGAAATCAAAATGTCTTATCCAAGAATTTCTTGAAAGAGCCAAAAACTTCATGTATGCTGTAACGGATTATCTTGTCCAAATCTCCCAGAATGCTGTCTTTGTGGCAGGAAAACTCGTTGGTTCGAGAAGGGATGTCATTCCCGTTCGAGCTCTGAGTTTGGACAATAAAGTCAAGACTGTATTTTAAGAAACTGTTACTGAGATAGTCAGTAGTGGATTAACATCACGTACCATCAAAAATTTTCTGAGGAGCATCATCTCTTAACGACTTCAAAGAATCGTTAAGATTTAGCAAAGAGCTGTGAAAAGTAATACAAAAAATATTTTAAAAAAATCCTGAGATTGTTTTTACATCTGTGACGCTGAAGTTAGCGGCTGTAATACGACACAACGTTAACTAAAAGCTGGGTTCTTTCGCAGACTAATCTATTCATTCAATGTATTCAAAATGTATCGCAAAAGATATTTACAGAGATAACAATAACATTTCTACAAATGTATCAAATCTAAATTTTAATATTCCAAAACTTCACGTCGAAAATATAGCATTTTAAATACCTGTCAGGAAAATGTCAAGATGTTTCAACTAAAAGTTCTAAATATCCTTTCTACGGTAAAAAAATAAAGACATTAAAAAAAAAGTAAAGTAAACTTCAATCTGGTAGCAGACGAGACCATAGTGATAAGTTACATAAAAGTATTCATAACTTCTGTGAAAATGGAATTTTTTGTTGATGGTATTAAAATGCAAAAGAAAAGGTCGAGCATTTCAATATAACAAAAAATAGGGACAGTTTCAAACTTCTAAATAGTTTTTAGTAAAATCTGTGTTAATAAAATTTTTAATAAGTTTTTGAAATTGGGTTATATTATTATTAAGACTGCAAGAGTTTTTTTTATAATAATTTAGTACTCTCAATATTTCTACTATAAATCTATAATTCTATCAATTCTATAAAAAGGATTGTCAAGAATGAAGGGAAAGATCACTTAAAAATATACTTCAAACTTAGATCGAATATTTTAAAAAAAGAACAAAATGAACTTGGTGCAATTATTTATCTTTTAATTAGCAAAACTGCATATGTAAAGAAAGTACAACTATAAAAACAAGCCTTGCGATTTTTATACTCCCTAACTTTATTTATAAGTGTATAATATTGCATATGTAATAGTTAATTGAAGCCTTTACTTTTCTAGAAATATTGGCTCCGTGCCTGCTTATAATATTCTTGAACTCTATCACTGCTGGATCTCGCAACTTTTCTGTTATCTCAAGTTACGAGTTCATTCGAGCTAATAGATTTGCTTTATTCCTCTTAAACTGTGTATTACGAATCTTCACAATTTCGCATCCATACGAAATCCTTTAGAATCGCATATTTATGCTTCAATATTATGGCAACTGAGCTGAAAACAGATTTATTAATCGCAGCTTTGGATCAGAGGAAATTTATTTAAAAAGCTTGAAATTTCAAAGTAAAAATATGAGTAAGTGTTTTGTGAAAGGATAAATTATTTTTCAAACTTCTTAATAAATATTTAGTAACATTTATTTCAATGATAAATGATCTTCGTATTTTTAAATTCAAATTAAACATTAGTTCCATCTAAATTTTAAAATGAAATATCTAAATGTTTCTGCTATTAAAAAGTTAGAAACGCATGGGTGTTTTAAGAAAAAAATTTAATGTCTTCTCATACATTTTAGTTAAGCCAGATTTCTTCGTCTTTCAAGAATTATAAATTAAAGAATTGCTGAATTATTTTCAGCAAAAACTTTCATACAATTTTTGATAGCAAAATTTATCTATAAATGTCAAATATATTAAAAAATGAAACTTCTTTTATTATTATTTCCTGTAGTTTAAGATATCTTGAAAAGTATTTTCATTTTGGTTTTCTTGGATATTAAATTTTACTGTAATTTTATCTCACACAGTTAGTTTCTGATATTTACGTAGAAAATATTTAATTACATTCGGGCCTTCATTCGGTCCTGAATTCAGTAACGTAGATAGTTGTAAAATTTTAAACCGCCATTTATGCGCAGTAAAATGTGTAATTAGATCTCGGCTAAAGAAAGAAAGGTAATAAATTATATAATGGTCATTACTTAAACTATACATATCCAGTGAAAATTTGTTCTGGAATCTAGCGAATTAGAGAAAAATGCACTCGTATTGAATGGAAGTTTTAAAAATAAATACATTTTGACGACGTAAATCAATTTATAAGGAAAAATTTAAAATACCATAATCGTTTTTTTTTTAGAATCACTCTTTAAAGATTTTATGTCATGTAACAAAGATTTAAAAAAAATGGAAATTTCAGTGATACAATACAGCATTATTTACTGATAGAATTAATTTTATGAATAAAAGAAAGGGGTTTCATAATAGTGATTAACATATTTGTACAAGTATAAAGTTCAACAAAATGAATCACCCACTCGTATGCACGTGCATAATAATGAGTAAACATATGAATATATAATGTATCTGAAAATCTCATTTGTATGAAAAATGCCATGAATGTATAAAGTATCATAAAGAAATAATTTCTGAAATAATAATTCAAAAAGACCGTAGATTTTAATTTTCAAATCTAATAGAATATTTTAAAAAAGCTTTCATAGATAACAAAAATAACTACATTTTAATAAAAAAACTAAACTAAAAATAATAGAAGCTATTCAATATCACTTTTTTATTTCTATGAGTTTCCAGAAATAATTAAAAAAAATACTTTCAGTAATAAAATGCGGAGGTCTCAGCACATGCTAAATTCACACAAATAATTAATTCCTTCTATACGTTTATGGATTTCTAAAAGATAAAGTTGCCAATTACATGCAATAAAATCAGTAAGTAGATTATTTTAAAAGAGGTTATTATTTATGTCTTGGTTGTAACTCAAATTTAAATTCAAGTGTAGATTAGCATTCTTTGTTCTGTTGACAGGCATACAAATAACTTTTTCAATAATAGAATTTTCTACAACAAAAACATTTTATGGCACAAAATGAGAATCAAATGGGAAAAATTAAATAAAATTGAACACCCACTCATGGGGAAGGATATAAAATCACGCTTAAAAACAAGGCATTTAAAAAAGTAAGGGCATAAAATCATTTATAAAAAATCACAAATATATAAAAGAAAGAAATAAAAATATCATCAATGAAAAATTGAAGAAATAACAGCTTAAATCACATGAACATTTGCGTTCTTTATTCTTACTCAATAAAAGAAATCAATTTACGTTTAAAGAAACTTCAAGAACTAAATGAACTTATGATATAAAAAATAAGGAAACTGATAGCCTTAAAGGTTTTGCTTATTTACAATTTTTCTTTGGAAGAAAACTGCAGAACAAAATATGTGAAAGTCGAAATAAAATAAAAAGTGTACAGTGATGGCAAAAAAAATTGCAAGTATAAAATTCAGTAATATAAATAAAGAAGACCGAAATTTTTTTACCAGTATCATACTTGTTATCTAATGTGTCATGTCCTTACTACTGGATGAAATAATATCTAAAAATAGATGAAGCATTCCTTCGAAGATCGAAGAGTTTGTCTCACATATCCTAAGGACATTTTCAAACACGTCAAATCAAATTATTGCTATGAAGTTCTGAATCTTAGAAGTAGCACCACCTACGCTAAAAAATTATTGCTCTTCTGTTTTTCTTCTAAAGGAGGGGAGCTTGTTTCTCTTTCCGTAAGTTTAAAGAAATGTCTTTCCCATAAGTTTTATTAGTTAAATAATTTTCTCTATGTTTGAGGTAACCGAGATATGCGTTTAAAGGACATCTGACAAGTAATAACACTAATACTCAGAAAAGAATTTTCGTCTTATAGATTTCTGGAAAGACTTTATTTTTAGCCCTTCTTGTTCATAAGGAGCTTCCGAAAAGCATGTTCGTTAATCTGTTATAGATATTTTTTACAAAATCGAATAGTTAGGATGAATTTGAAATTGTTATGCATCAAATATATTAATTTTCGTTATATGAATTTAACAATTCACATGCTCTTTATTTAATAGCTTAATGTAATGAACATTTTGGATTGGAGTATTTTTGGTGAACAAAAGTAATAATGTATAATAGTTCTATTCAGTGAATCTTCTAGATAAATATCTCTTTCCCAAACTCGTCTCTAACTGTTTATGATTAAAGATTAAAAAATCTAACAAAGGATAATATGATGTTTCTATTATCAGATTTGGAATCATAACTCATATTTTAAGAAATTCCGTCTTAAAGCATTACACATTCCAGAAATTAAACTCTTATCAAGATTTTTGCATTATTCGTTAAGGATCCATAACTTAATTTAGTAGATCATTAATAAGTAGCAGAATAACTGAAACAGTTGAAATAGTGTTAAATATTTATACAATATTATATAAATCCCTTTTCTGGTGTAAAACTTCCAAACCTGTACAAATATTTATACAATTTGTATTGCATTCCTCTTTTTTCTACTATTTATATATTCTTTATCTCAAAACAGCTGTCAAGAGAGGTACTTGTTTAGGCGTCACCCTTATGTTATAATCAAGATTTTTCTATTAAATTCTTATATTTACAACAAGGTCATGATATCATGATTGACTAAGAATCACTTTAAATGCTTTTCATAGCCACTAAGGCATTAATTCTAGAACTTTCCGCCCACGTTTCATGTTTTGCTCTCTTTCACTTAATGTTTTCTATCCTAAACCATTCTTTAAGCTGAGAGAGTGTTGTTTAAGGAAGATGATCTTATCATGACCTTAATGGGGTTCTTGATAACCCCATTCTCCCTGCATCCCTGACATTCACCCATTACGTAATCATTAGTAGTTTGCTTCTGCTTCAATTTGATTTTCACTTATCACACAACAGAATTTTTTTTTTCGAGGGGAGGGATAAATGTTTCATTTTGTTGGTATCAGATAAGATGAGGAAGAGCAACTATAGATAATTTTAAGACTTATATTTGAACTGTCAAGGTTTTCAGAAAATTGACTGGAAAGTAAAAGTGTCGAAGATGTTAGTGATTGATAGTTTAAAATTCATAGCATCTGGAAGCAACAGTTGCAGTAATAGAGGTTATCTTACTGTAAATACGGCAATAATAGAATAGTAGTGCTCTACCACGTAAACATAGTACATTGTCATCAAAAATACAGAAGTGTTTAAAATTTTAAAACTGTAGAACATTTGAAAAGAAAAAGAAACTCGATTTCAAAATTTTAATTTTAAAAGTATGAAACAAATCAAGTTAAATAAAAGTACTTAAATGGAAAATAGTTCACTTATCTGCAGCGAAACATATTTGCTTTTTCATATAGATACGTATGAAAGAAAATATTGAGATTTAAATTTTTCATTCATAAAAAGTTATAGGTCAGTTTTAATAAATAGTTTTTCTTATGAGGGATATACACTTATGAGGGATTTGAAATAATATTAGTACCAAGAGAGGCTGGAAAAACCCAATTTTAGCAACTCGCATGCTGTAAAAAAATACACACGCAATTCAATTTCATTAAAAAAATAAATCGACATAAAAGCCATTTGCAACACAAATAAAGTATATATCAATATTAGAGTTATATTATTAAAATCGGAGAATCTCGATCATAGTCAAAAATAGAATCAAATAGTGATTCGTTTCTCTGAAGCAGTTTAATATTTGATTGGCCTAATTACACTAGGGTGGGGCTGTTACCAGAGGTATATTTATTCTGGCGTATTTAATTTGAAGGCAACTTCTTATAATCCAGTTCAGAAAATGGTAACAATAATGTTCTAGCATATGTTTTTAATATTTACTTCTCTTAAAAATGCAATATATTTTATCGATATCTGTCTTTAAAAGTGTTTTTAATATTAGGCCAATGCAAACTGTTCATTCTTACAGCAATGCCTTTTAAAGGTGATAAAAGTGATAGAGACATTTTTTTATGCTTTCTGGGTTGAAATATTGAATTCTTGATTCGAATTTATTTATCAATCCTATAACTGAATTGCTATTAGATTGTTTGAATGATTGGTCAGCAATTGTCCCGTTCGAATTGGTTTCTTCAGAAGCATATATCCACATGAAAATGATACAGAATGGTTTGAAATTCATATAAATTTTTTAACGAGGAAAATCTTGATGGAGCATTCTTAACATTTTCTGATCTGATATTTTAACGCTTTTAGTTGATTCAAATGTGTAATCGTCTTTCAAAATTTTCAAAATTATGAAATAATTTTGAAAAATTTTAGAATTAGAGATGAACTTTGTCAAATTTATTCGACGTTGTTGGAAGATGAAACTGTTTAAATTAATATTTAAATTTTAAATTAAAATTAAATAATACTAGGTTATATTTATTTTTATGCAGAAGACTGCTTAAGAGAAGCCTTTTTTTTTGCTTCTAGTTGTGCAATTGTATATTTTAGTTATTTTAAGGTTTCCTGTTATGCAATTGTGAAATTATTCTTGAGTTTAATTCAGTGTCTTTTATAATATTTTTGTATTTTTAAGAAATGAACAAAATTAAGAATTTCTTTTAATTAAGACAATTTCATTTAGAAAAAAAATAAGAATGATAACTCAAGTGAAGTTCAAGTGTGGAGTTACTTAGCCTCATAATCTTCTGACAAACGTATTTATGTTTGAACAAAAGATGAATTGAACAGAGCATTGGTATAAAAAAACATCACCTCCTTGTCCTTAATGTATGACTTTATAAAATGCATCTTTACTTATCATCTAACATTTAAATATACATTATCTTAAACTACTATGCTGTAACATTACAACCCTTTTTCATCTTGCAATTCATGTAAAGGATTTCAAAATTAAATTGGTATTTTCATGTAGGCATTAATCGATTGTATTTAAGTCAATGAAAAAGATTAAAATACTGTTTTAAATTAAAACTTGATATTTTTCAGGCCTAATTTTATATTTCTTAATGTGAATATGTACATGATTTTCGAATGAACTTGGAAAATGTCTTTGGAAATAAATTTTATTTGAGTAATTTTTTAAAAAAATATTTGACAATCCACAAAAAAATATTCAAATTTTGAGAAAAAAAACTCATTAAATTTATTTTATTTTGGAAAGAATAGTGAAATTACATCGGTAATATTGAAGAAAACTGATTGTCATTTATGGTGAAATCAGAATTTCTTATTTTAATGAGATGTCAAGAACGTAAAAAAGTACTCTCTCATGATCTTTAAATATTTTGGAAAGAAATAAAGAGTGAATATATTTGTAAGAAAAGTAAAGACAACAATAATTAAAAGCTATTTCATTAGATCCACATAAACTGATTTTTTTCATTACAGGCAAAAAGAAAACCCTAGAATCCACGTCAGTAGCTCCTCACGATGTTTCTACTTTCCAAAATGATATTTACATTAAAGAGCATCTCTCTTTTAATTATTATTCTAACAGGAATGGCATCTTCAAACATCTGGGAAAAGCCGGGTTGCTTCAAAGTTGGTAAGAGTGCGTTTTGTATTATTATTGATTTATTTTCTTTTAATACTACGATATTTTTTTAATTTTTATTCTTTGCTTAATAGAATGATGTCTGGAAAAAATCCCTTGTCAAAATGCAAAATCGAGCTTGAAGTGCAATTTGAGGGGGGGGGGATAAATAAAGTTAAACAACAACTTCTTTATTGATTAAAAATTGATACCTTTCTCTTATAATCCTAAATTAGCTTCAAAGCGGATTACCAGGTATCCTATCAAATTCAAGAATAAGTGTAATATATTGTTTCTAATCCTAGGAAAATCAGACTGATATTCTTTTTAGATAATCAGATTCTCTTTTTTCTCCTAATCCCACTTGTTAATCAGAAACGGTTTGTATTGATAATGATATTCAAAGCATTTAATTTTTTACATAAAAATCCTTATATTCATTGTTATATAACAAAAATTCGACGTTTTAATTGTATAAGAGCAGTATTTGACGTCGGTTGAATCTGCTTCAGTTAATGTAGAAACATGGATCATAACAAATGCCCTCCAGATATTGTTTCTAAAACAAATACTAAGTAAATAATTTGAGTAACTGAGAAAACTGAGTAAAAATATGTTGAAGTGTTGATGCATGAGTTGAAGAACTGATAGAAAAAATCAAGAAGACGATCAAATAAAAAAGAGACAGGCTGAACTGTTTTTGTTTTATTTTAATAACTATTTGTTGAGTATGATTAAAAAAGGAGATCGAAGAAAATAATTTAGGTGAGAGGGAAATGAAAAAAGAAGATACAAGGAGGGATTTTTCTTATTATTAGTGAAGGTTGTTATATCTATAATTCTGACTCAGACATATAAACGCCATTTTTACGTCGTCATGGCACGAAAAAAAAATTGCATACAGATTTATACTATTTGAAGCTGGAGCCACTGGACATCCTTTCAACGACAGCATCTTTAATCAAATTAATTTCAGATAACTTTTTTCAGTATATGGTAATTACATAAGAAAATTCAAATCTGGATAAGGAAAAGGCGAAAAATGCTATGAAGAAAGGAAAATTAATTACTGTAGAGGATCCACGGTGTTAATAAATCAGCATATTCTTAGTAGGTGTATTCTTCGAAGGTTTATGTTTGAACATTAGAAAATGGTCCTAATGATTTCATGTTGAGTCAAAAAGTAATCCGATTTTAATGAAAAGCTTTTCCAGTATTTTCCCATCTACTAAATCCATCTCTTGCTTTACACACAGAACGAAAAAAAAAACAGTTTTAATGAGTAAAATTCCTATATTTTTGAAATATTCTGGATAACGTAATGAATCCTTTCTTAAATAGTCCACTCTTTTAAAAATTTTATTTTCTTTAAAATTTGCATATTAGATTTTGTATCAACTAGCTCTACAACCTAATCATTTCCTTATTAACTATTCTTACCTTATTATATTACATAATATACCTAGTACATAAAATATATATGTTTTGTAAGATAACTATTGGAAAAAAAATTTTTTGCTTTAGATTTATCACTTGATTTTCCGTTATGGCCAATCTTTTTTGATTGCCTTTAATCCATTTTTCAGATAAATGCAATAAATAAATTTGATAAACATTGAAATCATCTTTTTTATACAAATATGTGAGCCCTTAATCTCGTTTACATAGTACTTTTTTCTCAAGATTTCGAATTTCAAAATATCTTTCCATGATTTATAAAAATTTATAACTACAAATTTTGAGTAAGATAATCATGTACATTGTAATAAAACTCTTCCTTAATTAAATCATTTTTATAACTCTACGACATGTTACGTTTTTCTCGAATTTGAAGTGAAAATAGAACCATCCTACGTACATTGTTGTTTTGTTGCTTTAAACTGTTTTCGCCCACATAAATTAAATAGTTTTATCTACATAATTTTCTGAGTGTCCGTATTTAGAATAAAATTTTTTGATCAAACGCTTAAAGTCGAGTCAAAATTCTTAAAGAAAACTTTGCATCATTCAATAATATTAATTAAAATTTAAAATTTTGTGCGTATTTATGATATTGTGCCTTACTCAAAAAATTTTATCCAGTTTAATTAATAGAAGAAGAATGCCTTTTTAAATGAAATTAATTCGCAGTTTTATTTAAGAAATTGTACTGCGCTTGTGTATTTTTAAAATACTAAAATGAAGCACTGTTAATCTCAAAGAAGTCAGAGAATGTCAGTCGAAAACGCGATCAAAAGTGGTATCTTTACCTCTTATTACTTAATACATATCTTAGAGTGAATAGACTTTTTCAGAAACTCTAGTTATACATTTTTAATGCAACGCCTCATTATTTTCTTTTCATCAAGGTTGGATGTAATAGTTTTAGTTATTGCAAATTTTATATTCGATTACAACTCAACAACGTTTGCCAAACAGATCTTATTCCATTTTTCTGATTAAAATACATTTTCATTTTCATATCAAGTGTTAATGAATGAATAAATTACATTTTGTATTTTATTAGTTAACTAGTTCTCTTATTAATATCTTCCTGAGAATGCTGAAGGTATATTTTTTTTAAATATAAAAGAAACATTTTGAAATTTATTGTAGCTATGATATTTGATTTATAATAATTTTAAGTGTTATAAGGCATGATTTAATATATTTTATTCAAATTATTTTTTCGATTTAAAATTAAATAAGAATTATTAAGAGAGGGATCTTTCAGGGAGATCGAATTTCAACAATGTGCAGATGAGTAGGGCGCAGTCTGAACCTGTATCCTTTCTCCATACTTCCATGTTAACTCATGAGTAGGAAGATGTTTGACTCAAGACGGACTTAATATTCAATAGACAAGGTAGATAGATGTTCCATGAAAACGAGTCTCCAGTACGAAAACGAGATTCTACGATACGGCCACTACGGCTTCACACATGGGAAGTAATACATAGAGGCACTGATTCCAGCGAGAAACTTTTGAGAAAGGTCGTTTGGTTACAAAGTAGATTACAATGAGAAGATGTTAGTAAACATAATTTTAATATTACGAGGGTTGTTTGAAAAGTCACAGCAAAGTCTAAGATAAGCACCACTAGATCATATCGAGATTATTTTTAGTTGACCGTAATTCTTGAATGTCATTATGCAAAGTTCCATTCATATATATCTATTAGGCTGTGTTTGATACTTGTTTGAATCTATTAAGCACACTGATATGTGAAAAAGGGAGGAGAAAGATTGACAAATATTATAATGATTATGCACTTTCTATTAGAAAATATAAACGGTTTGATAGCTTTTGATCTATCCCTATCTGTACATAAGACGCTGAACATACTGGTTGTTCTGCTAAACGTTGACGCACTGTTGTTCTTGCTGTTTTAGTTACTTGCTGTTTCTTTTTAGGTCACACCAGAACTATTAGCATTCCGGGATGTGTCGAATTCGATATAACTACAAACGCATGTCGAGGATTCTGTGTGTCGTACTCGGTGCCTTCCTCGGAGGATTCACTGCGCATCAATCCGAAACAAGCCATCACGTCTTATGGACAATGCTGTAACATCATGGAAACAGAAGATGTAAGTTAATCACTATTTTTCTTATACATGGTTTCTAATTTCTGAATTGTCATGACTTTGGATTGGAGACAGTAGTAGTAATGAACGTGATGCATAAAAATATTGAAAGGATTCAATTTATTTAAATTTCACCAAAATATGTCTTACCAGGGATTCGTAACTCGTATCTTCAACTTACCGTAGAGACTAGAAATATATCGGTTGATTGACATAGATGTAGGTTCTCTAAACGTCTTTTCTTGTGCATTATTTTATTGATGTAACTTTCACACATTTTAGTGACTTACGCTTGTGATCCACACCCACTGTCAAAGCTATTATCATTCCTCATTAGTAGAGAAAGTATAATTAGTTGTAAGTAGTAGAGAAAGGGGTCATCTAATTAAATAGAAGGTCTGAAAATAGGCATGAGTGATAACAGCGAATGTGCTCAAATGCGTCGCATCTCTAAAGCAATCACTGAAGCAAGTGCGTCATATTTCACAAGCAATCACTAAAGCAAGTGAGTTGTATCTCACAAGCAATCACGGAATCAAATGCTTCGTATCTCACAAGCAATCACTAAAGCAAGTGAGTCGTACTCACAAGCAATCACGGAATCAAATGCTTCGTATCTCACAAGCAATCACTGAAGCAAATGCGTCGTATCTCACGAGCAATCACTGAAGCTTTTGGGAAAAACAAGAAAGAAGAAAAAGTTCTTTCGAGAGTTATAATTAAAAAAAAATCGTTCAGTCATTCTGATTTTCATAACTACATTCAGATGCTTAGAGTAGCTAAGTTATGTAAATCAATGATAGAAACTTGTCAATCAACTGTTTAAAGGGATTCATAGTGTTATCCCCCATTACTGGTGTAATTTCTTAATTATTAGTGAAAACCCGATATGGGAACTGAAAATTTATTATCTTCCCATTTAGAATATCGAAATTTTTTTCATTATAATATCACTAGGATACCTGAATAGCGGAAGATATTTTACATCGAAATTAGAAAACAGACTATTGAGGGAAACTCACAGTATATTATATACAATTTCACAGTATTGTTTAGTATCGGAAAATACTGCTTAAAAGCGTAAGATATTGCCAAATTTCTTACAATTAGAACAGCGTATAGAAGAAAAGTTCTCAATTTTTAACCCCCATCATTGGTCTGATATCACCCTTCGTGATATATAATAGAATAGTCCGAACATGAGTGAATTCAACGTTATTTCAGACAGAAATATATTTTAGGAAATAATAGGAAAACGTATTCTGAGTGATAAAAAGAAGAAAATCTTATATCTGTCAGGAGTCAATACGCTCCTGTCAAGTTTATATCTCTTTTTTCAAAAATTAACAATTTAAATATAGAATTATTATTTTTTGTTAACATCATCAGATTTAATAAGAGATATTAATTTAAATATTAGCAAAAATAAATGTTCTTAGAAAAAATAATCTTCAAATTTACCCAATGCATTCAATAATCATTATTAAGATACATTTTCCATTCAAATACTTTTTGAAGTTGCCGAAATTTTATAAAATTAGAAAGTTCTACATTTAGGAAGATATTATAAACCTCGTATATGAGTAACATAAATAAAAGTTATATTAATTTTATGTAATGTGGTGTAAGACATTAGTAACATAAAAAGAATATTTATGATGACCTGTTATTGATGCATGCATCTGAGGTTTATCTGTTTTTCAATCTTGTAGTCTATTAATTTTTCAATAATTTAAAAAGAAAATATCTTGATAAAAAATAATCTGAATTCCTGAATCAATATAAAATTTAGTCTCTAGAGAAAAATAACTGAGCAGGTTTGTAAAAACAATATCTTGTATGATATTTCGATTATTTTTATGTAAACTTAATTATCTATTTGTTTTTCATAAAAAAAGATTGGAATCTCATAGAATCGAGAATATTAATTTTAGATTTTAGATTTTTTTCGCAATCTTTTTTTCGAGTATGATTTATCAAATATGATGTCTAATTCAGTTTAACGAAGAGTGTGGAGTGATCCCTACAATTCTCAATTGCCATGAAAATTTCCAAAGTTTTTACAAACAGTTCCGGTTATTTTTCTCCAAATTTATAAAATATTGTAAATCTACAACTTGTTATTTATCCTAATGATGTACCCTCCGGTGGGGGGGGAGGCACCTCGAAATGAGGATGAGATGCTTCCGGCATGGTGTTTGGATCTCGCCACCCTGGAGGGAACACTTATAGGTATGGGATCTAACTCCTCCCATCGATGACGGGACGTACTTCCTTCGGGAAGGATTGTACCGTGGCCAGTGATGGCCATTAGGACTCAACCACAGTTCCCGCCAATTGCTGTTGCGGCGGTCCGGTCATTCAGTTTTATGGTTTAAATCCGTGTGCCTTCGGGCGGGGCGGAGAGTTAGATGGTTGACTTATCCTAATGATTTTCCGATGAATGGAAATATTTAATATAGAATAAAAGAAAAATGTATGTAAGTTTTCTGCAAGAATCAAAAGTTTCGTAGAAAATTCTTCGGGGAAAACTTTGCGTTGTTTTTAAAGAAGAATAAAATACGATCCATCAAAAATGACAAAGCACGAATATACGAAATCCACTTGAATAGGCTGAATAACAAGTATCTAGGGAATACATTACTGAGCCAATTTGACATCATTCAGATCGCATCATCTTCTAAATCGAAGTGAATATGTTGGTCGAAATCGGAAATTCATATTACGCATAATTTCGATGTAATACAAAGAGGACAATTGCAAATATTCTATAGCAGCCGTCGAAAACTTCATAAATGTCTGTCCCATGGGTTTAACCACTATTTTAATGTAAACGCTCACATTTCATTAGTCGTTAGAAAATAAAGTTCCACCTGCTATCACATAAATTATTTTCTGTATCCTCTCTATTATCCTCTCTATTATCGGTGTAGTTTCTCCCTCAGTTGCATTTTAAGTTAATAGCAACTGTTGAACCAGATGCTCATCTGGCCTCTCTTTTGCATAAGTACTTCTAGCAGTAATGCTCACACAAAATCTTCTTCATCCTTTAATGTACCACACATCGATTCTAAATTCTTCGAATTCTGACCCAACATAATTGTATAATATGATTGGTTATATAGCTCAATTCTATCTTTAGTTCATAATTCAAGGTATTACAGTATTACAGCCTCTTAATGTGATGGGAAATGATTCCAGAAACTAATCATAATTTGTGCTTTATTCATTTCAGAATTATATACAGACTTCTGATAATTGAATAAGTAATCTCAAGTCTCCTTAATTTTAGTTAAACTATTTTCTGTGCTTTTATACTCTTCGTCAATATCCATAAAAAACATTTTATGCGATTTAATAGGATACACTTGAATTAAAAATTGAATGAAATATACACAGTATATTTTGGAAAAAAATTCATCTCGTGACGTATTTTTCCCATTTAATAGAATTATGTCCTTTTTTAAATGAAATATCTACTATATTTTCAATTTTATAATTTTAAGGTGGTTTTTATGTTTATATTTTTATTTTATCATTTCCATTTTAATAGATTTTTACGTAATATAACCATCATACGTAATACAACCTAGTCTAGAAAACCAACATGGTCATTAAAGCATTATAAATCTGGATATAGCTACTAAAGCAAGAATAATTTAATCTGCAATCCCAGAGAAATAATAATTTGAGATTTCAATAGGGTAGCAATAATTTATGGTCTTGATGTTAATAGTATTGAATCTAGTATAAGTCTTAGTATTGAATGTACTTCAAAAAATAATATGATAATTAAATGTGAGGAGGCTAAACTCTAGATAGACATTGTTTTAGAAGTTGTGGAAGAACCGAATAAAGGCCTGCCCTTTGAATGATTCTAAGTAGAGCAATAGATACTGATCTTGGCCTCAACAGTATAAGACATGAATTGAACTCGATATAGGAGAATGAATAAGTTTTCAGAGCCATTAAGTCATTGGAAACCAGTGATAAACTCTATGGGGCTTTATAGTCCTTTATTTCTTCAGAAAGGATCATAGTTTAATATCAGTCCTAAACTTTGTAATTTTAAACATAAAGTGGATTCTTCAGATAGAAGTGTAGAAGTAGCACAGCATTTACAATGCTCTTAGGATAATTCAAAATTAAATGTATGTATTTTTACGGAAAAGAGAAATACTAAAGCAACCTAAAATTACTTCAGACGAGAGGCCCCAAAAAGTTATCTAATAAATACAGTTCGCTTCCTGTATAATTGGATTTCAGCCCCAGTCATTGAAATTCTGTCGAAGAAAATGAAATGTGTTGCGAATACTGCGTTGGAGGGCACGTATCTTTTGTATAAGATATTTCACAGGAAAAATCCAGGACATAATTCTAAATAGAATTATACCCAAAAAATATCCTTACAATTTAAACAGGACTTTGTGTGATTAGAGGGCATTCTGCAAAACTTACATGTGTGGGTTTTGTCAAAATAATAAAGAAATAATCGCCAAATAAAGAATTTTCTCTCGTTATTGTCTTACCATTTTTGCATCTTCGATTATCCTCCTTCTCATTCATAGGTTATTTCTGATCATATATTCCTGTGTGATTCAAATTTCTTTTTGTGATTTATTTTCTGCTTTCCCTAAATTTTCACATTGAATTTTGAATTGCCTTTAATGCATCTATACATTTACATAGAAAGGATTTTGCAAACATATAGGTCATCCAGTATGATTACAACAAAATTATAGTGTCTATGTAATGTTACTTTACTGCGATTAACAATTTATATAATATAAATAATATTCTTGTAACTATTGCCTAATTAGTCAAAATTCCTATAATACAAATTATTAATGTATATTTACAATGTCAATCCTGTATTGAATTTATTAGTTTGGAGAACAAATAACAATTTTTCTCAACAGATTTGATATCATTACGATCAACGTAAATTTTACATGAATGCCCTTAAAACTCCTCTGTAAAAAAATTGAAAAAATTATTAGACAAATTGTAATCTGAAGGAAAAAAATCCCCCCAAAATCCTGAAATTGAAAGGAAGATCTTTGTGCATTTTTTTAGATAACTTCTATTTTTCTTCAACAAGAAATTCTCGAAAAGACAACATATTTCTTGATAAACTGTTTCATTTCAAAAGAAATGTTATGACAGGTTACAAGCAATATTAAATAGCTGAAGGCACATAATGCCAGCCTTAAACAGTCCTAAATGACACATGCATGACATCAAACGTGACCATACTTAATATTTCTCACTTTAACGCGATCTCTCTTCTTACAGAATCTTCTAAATGTCATCCCATTTTATTTACTTTCTTTTGTAATTTCTTTTGCGCTCATTTTCTATTTCCAGGTTAAGGTGAAAGTAATGTGTCTGGATGGACCAAAGGCGCTGACGTTTAAATCAGCTGTCACTTGTGCCTGTTATCACTGTAAAAAAGGCTGAGAAAGAAATTGATTTGGAACTTGGATTTTATGCTGTTTACACACCAAAAATTCGCCAAATTTAATTGTATGCTTGATACCTAATTTGCAGAGCAAAATAAAACTAAATTGCTTTAATTCTCGTTTGTGTTTATTTGTTGTCTTATTTAGGCTTTATCAAATTCATTCATTCCATGTATTTCCTGTTTGCATAGGTATGAAAGGGTAGATAAAAATAATCAATGGTTCAGAGTATTTTTTAAAAAAATAGATAGCTTTATAAAGGAAAAAAAACAGTTTTGCACAGAAACCTGCGATAGTGATCTTTCAGAAACTTTCTCCCATACTTCTGAATAAAGGTGCTATTGTCCCACCCCAGGAAAAAAAATTGTGGACCTTGGCCTAGGCTGTGATCTCCATGATTTCAATTTCATGCTTTTTTAATTATACTAACAATTATCGGGTTTCGAAACTGTACAACTTTAAAATTATTAATTAAACTCTTCAATGATGTCCGGGGGAAAAAAGAAATAAAAGGAAAGAGGAATTTGACTGCATCAACAGACGCTGAACTAGCCATTGTGGTACTCAAAACATAGATCTTTTTAGATGTCATCGCAAATCTCAAGATCTTATAATTTGTTATTTCTTCTTTTGAGGTAGCATTAAAAACACTGAGTATTTGTTCAATTATGCTAAATAATTTGCAGAATCATACTACCAATGCTTTTAGAACATAGATATGGATATACTCCATAGTCTCTTGTTAGAAACGGACTAACGTTAGATATGTTTTGCAAAGAAAGGATGGCTTATAGAATTATTTTTTAAAAAGTAGAAAATTTCCGTTTTTATTAGGAATTGCTTAATTTGATAGCTATAATACTTTTAGAATTAAAACCCGATTATTATTTTGAAATTACCTTAATTGCAGAAGAAAAATTTAAGCAATTTTTAATTTTTTCGGGCAAAATATTCAGTAAAAAAAATTTAAATTACTGACAATTATTCTCTTCTATGAAAATTTTGCTATCTCGCTTCTAAACTCAGCTGAGCAACCCATAAGTTCATTTCAATATAAAATTTCTAATTATTCATATTCTTTGAATCAACAGTGATTACAATCCTTTATGAAAATTTCTTTGAAACATGTTCCGATTCATTTTACGAAATCAATAAATTGTTTAGATCAATAAAGATGAAAGATTGTTTAGATCAATAAAGATGAAAGATTGTTTAGATCAATAAAGATGAAAGATTGTTTAGATCAATAAAGATTAAAGATTGTTTAGATCAATAAAGATTAAAGATTGTTTAGATCAATAAAGATTAAAGATTGTTTAGATCAATAAAGATTAAAGATTGTTTAGATCAATAAAGATTAAAGATTGTTTCGATCAATAAAGATGAAGAAAAGCCTACTTATCAAAGTTTCCTTAGGGACATATCCAGAGCAATGAAAAGAGATATATCCTACTTTTGTGTTCCAGAGCTATGTGCTAATTAACGGGCTTCCATAGCTTATCACGTATCATAATGCTAATAGTTAGAAAGCATAGCTACTTTATTGTACCTTAATTGTTATACGTGAAATTGCATGCTTAAAAATTTTAACTTACTTAAAAATGTTACATGAACACTTTGCCTTCTCTTGAATTGAACTTGTGGTAATTCGCTGTATTAATTTTATATATGGGATCATAAGGCTGAAAAAAATTTCCGACTTCCTTCGAAATAAAGAATCGCTGCCCCTCAAATAAAGCCACACTCTGTTAACATATAGCATGTTCAGCCAATACAGCGATGAACTCGGACAGTAATCACTAAGAGTAATAAAAAACTGAACCTCGCTTAGTCAACAAAAATATTTGTACAAACTCGGATTTTTAAAGAGGGAAGTTGCATATCAATTGATCGCTTAAAAGGCTTCGTGGGTTTGCTGACGATGTATGGCTTGAGTAGCTAACACACCAGAGCCATCGTTTGACATCCACGTGCGTCAGTTACATTTTTTTCCTCAAGATACATCTTAAATTATTTGATTTTGAGAAGCCAGGCAATCTCATTGTATGGATTGTTGCTGCTACGCAGATATCAATAGTACATGCATATTTTAAATATATATTTTTTTCTATACTATGTAAATTAAACTGTGTAAATAAGTATAGACGCTGTCAAATTCATAATTCGGAAGCTATTAATGTACCTTTCTTTACTCCATCAAGAGAGGTCAGAACCTGCATCTATTTTTCAGTGTTTTATCACTAAAAATAGTTTATGGTGCATTTTCTATTTCACTTTATGTCCATCTTCATATCTTTTTAAGCCACTCTGAGTTGGCTATTACATTACTTGAATACTTTCTATTTTAAGGCTATAGTATATTTCGATAAATTCAAAACCAAAAGCTAAATAGAATGTAAATTCATCTTGAGTAGTTATACGTCCATATTACTCACTTACTCAATGAAGCCACATTTTCTAAAGAAACTAAAAAACGTACAACTTTTTCTCATTATTTCACTTTCCTAAGTAAGTTCAAATTACATATGACTATTAAATATTTGCCAAGAGGTGTGAAATTTAAATGGCTTGGAAATAAATGATTCGAAGAGTGGCTAGAGTTTCATATAATCTTATAAAGCTGGAAAATCTGTTCAACCCTGGTTCTTTTCCAGTGTTCTTTGTACGCTGAAATATAAAAAAAGAAAGAAAAAGAAGAAAAAAACTTTTTCTGGCCTGATAGACAATTATATGCCATGCTAAGAATAGCAATTAGATTTCATTTTCCAAGAATATTTTCTCATAATAGAAACTTCAATATCATCGGACAAATTGGCTGAAGAGCATCCTTACCAGCATTCACAAAAACAGAAAGATTATGACTTCTCGCTCATTTAATATACGATAAGACTAATTTCCCAGTAAGGAAATGTAATTTAAATACATATTTATTATTCATAATTATATTATAAGCATATGAATCATCATACGAACACGAAGTCATTTTTCAATAAAAGCAATTCCATAACAATCTTCATCTCTAACATAATTGTATCGAGACACAATTCGAATTGTTAGAACTTAACTCTTCATAAATATTTATACATGTATTATACAATTAGATTAAAAAGCTTTCAACACAACTGTTGCAAAATAGATACACTAAATTTATCTTACACAAGTCAGCAACATTAAAAATCAAACAAAGACGACTGATCGTAATTATAGAATTCAGTTTATCTCTATATTTTATAGTACATGCCTTATACTTTTGTGTTTTATGTCTGCATGAATGTCTTTATTTATCTTCTGGATTTCATGCATTATTATTGTGTTTATATACTTACTTAACTAGCTTCATTTATCCACCCCCCGTTTATTTGTATTTCCTAAAAATATAGTTCAAATACTCTTATTCAACACAGGAAAAGAGACTCTTGATCAAATAGACGAGGTATGAACATTTAAAGGCAGGTACTAAAATGGTCAATATGAATTTCATAATTCCTTAGAAAGAGATCATATAAAACTAAAAGATATCAATAAATGAGATTATTTAATTTATCAAGATGGGATCACTGATTAAGCTTTATCTTTGTTTTATACCTTTATTTTGGAAGTTCATTAAATTTATTATCTTTCTCTTTTTAGGTGTATATCTAGTAAACCCAATTATTTACCATTTATTTTAATCGTGTGTAATTGATAGTTAAATGTGCGAGTTTTGGTAGCTGAGAAAAACCTCCAATCAAGGTCATAAATCTTTAATCCTATTATTAGAAATTTAAGAATTGGTTGTTCATGTTTATGTATTTACTTAATGCAATTGCTTTTAACGTGATTCCAATATATGGCTAATGCAAGCTTTGGTGTTTCTTGCAAAATAAGCTTGAGTTTGTTGGATAAAAAAAATTTAAAAAAACGTTTTTCTGCAAAAGAAGTATAACCAGTAATTAAGAAAAAAAAATCATAAACCTTCCTTTAGCCTCTGAATAGAAAACATAATAATGGATCCCTAACGTCTCATTCTAGAGCCTTTTACCCTTGAGTTGATCGACAATTTTTTACAATGAATTTTTTCTATGAAATATACTGATGGAACTCATAGTTTTCAGCCTTGGATGATAAAATTTATACATGACACACAGTCATCAAATACCTTTCAAGCGAATATTATTATTTTATAAATACTCTGTCAAAAAAATTGGTTCAGAAAACTAATAAAATATCCTTATATTCTCAAAATCGTTATGAAATAAATTTTCTAAAAACTCTATTTTATATAGATTTCTTTAAAATTTTCTAAAATCCATTTTTTTAAATCATCAGTTGAAATTTGGAACTTTTAAAAATTTAATTTTTAAAATTGCGTTCATTTAAATTTATTTAAGAGGCCATAATCGAATTGTTGCTGTATTGCCATGGTGGATTGCCTGATCGAAGCAGGTTTTTCATGTATGCAAGCCTGGGATTCACTAATTTGTCGCAGTCGTTTTTGAATATTTTTTCTTTCAGCAAAGGGTTTTAGCTTTGTCCGAAATTTCGATTTCTTATCAATTAATTTTTTGTCATAGCTTTCTACATGATTCTTCATTTCATAAAATTTATTGAATTAAAAAAAATTGCTGAAATTAATAAACAATTTATGGTACACTCCTATTTTATTGAGTTTCAAAGCATCAAATCTTTTCTTTATATACAATTTTTTTTTATTACATCGCTCAATGTGGGATTTTACGAACAAAATCGATCTCTCTCACATTGATCCGTAGCAAAAATAAAAAATAAAAATATTTTAATTAGTTTTAAATAATTATTATTTATCAAACTATCTGATATTTTAAATGACCACAAAGGTTTTGTTTAAGGTCTGAGATACATTCTAAGACCCTGCGAATTATAAATAAGGGATATATAACAAACACATAATTGCCCCCATTACGAGCAACAGATGAGACAACCCCTCAGACACAGATGTGACTTGCTATTGATGATGAACTCGTTGACTAGGCAATAACACCGTTTGCGTATCCTCTAGCGAAAAGAGAAATTGCTCGATTCGTACAGCGATTTCTCACCCTTAGATTTCAGACACTCCGGAGGATTGAAATTGTAGTCAATTAATCTTTGTAGAGGCCCTTAGACAGTGATAGACAAGTTGAAGACATTTTCTAATATAGCTCATAACAAATAACCCCAATGGGAGAAAAAATGTCTCCTTTCAGATTTAGGAAATGCTGTTAATCGTTAAAGAAACAATTAAGCTTGTAAACCATACTGAATAATTTACAAAACATCTAGCATTGAGTTAAGTTTCTCCAAGTTTCTTTTAATGAGAATCTATTTTTGGTAATAATATTGCACTTCGAACCAAAAGATTGCAATTTTAAAGCAGCTAATTTGAATGTGGGCGTTTAATGCTTTCCCAAGTAAGCAGATACTTTAAAAGCTAAGAGGCGACTGGATGAAGGAAATTTAAAGAAGAAGTACGAACATGGTTTTTAGTTTCAAAAGGGGATGGATACTAATTACATTATGTAAATCCTAACTTCCAATCAATAACTCTGTTGCTTTTTCCCCTTTCTTTTCAAATTTAGATATTCAAAATTTGAAAGATTCTCCGTGGAAAGACTTACTATCGGATAAAAAGTCAAATTAAGGAGCTTTTATTTTTAAAACGAATATTAAATTAGTTTGACTAATATAATGTATTGGAGATATTTAAATGTAAGAAAAGCTCTTGAGGAAGTGATAGTAAATATTTTTTGTTGGATTTCGAATGGAAGTTTAAATTCTGACACCACAGAACAGGATATCCAATGCATGCAACCAGATGCAAGAATATTGTTCAGGTGGCATTCTCTGAACTTAGAGTTAGATGCAAGCATTCAGTGAATTCCAAGCAAGTTTATTTGTTTCTTTTCAAGAATCAACAAGTATGGTAAAGAAAATCTTACCATAGCCCCAACGACTTCAGTATACTTTTCGATTTCAATACTATTATGATATTTCTCAAAAGAAACTGAGAGGGTAAATGTGGACCGGTCACACTCACATTCTATCTTATTTCTTTTATTAACCTGCTTAAAAATTAAACAATTTTAAAAGGTCATTCATATTTAAAAACATTTCAAAATTATAGAGTGCATAGAGCATAAACACTTTTTAGATGATTTTTCTAATGAGACTTGCTGTCATCAAATCAAGAGCCCAAAATCAGTAAGCTTTTAGCGTTAGATAACAGATTCAACAGTATTAGTCTAGTTTCAACAGTGTTCAACAATAAAAATTTCACACTCACGGGAGGATGCCAAGTATCTGGTATAAAACTCATAGAATTTAAGGTCAAAAAGATAAATTCTATGCCGATATCTACCATGAATTTCAGCTAGTTGTTTTTTTTATTTCACACTGCCAAATGCCTTGAGATAATATTATCATTTTTTGCATCATTCTGCTTTTTCAAGAAATTAATAAACTTTGGGACTATATCATTTATATCTGAATTAAAAATTTCCGTACCTTATTTCCATATTTATTATCAAACTTTTCATAACTATGAACCAAAATCATGGCTTACAATTCGAAATTATTTTTTAATTGTAAACCTGTCATATAATTATTTTCATAAATTATAATGGAATATAATTTCTAAATTTAAAAATATTTATTATTTTACTAAAACAATGTGATGCACAATTCAATAACCACCCCACAAATTTCTTATACTTTACTCCATCTGACAAGCAATGAATAAAATTCCTTCTCTGGAATAATATCCTTCTGAAATATAAATAAAGTCAGACCTTTTTCAAACATTCGAAAAGGCTAAAAATTTTGAAGGCAGAAAACTTTTCTGCAACATCTGTGGCATTGTTATCATAACGAAAGATCGATATGAGTGAACTTTCATTAAAATAACAATTTCGCTTCTGAGAAGCAATTAAAAGTGAAGCAATATCCATGATTGGTCCATCAAACTAAGCTTTTCCCATCAATTCATATAGACTGATTAAATAACATCATAATCCAACAAAAAAGGAAGGATTTTGTTGATAAATCTATATGATTCATGCTCCTAAATTTAATAATAATAGAGGTTTTAAGACAACGTATAATTAGTTCTTCGACAATTTGAAACTACTTCAAGCTCACCGTAAGCAGACTTTGAGGGACAGAATTCTTATTTACAGGGGACAGACGCCTTTCCCTCCCCCTTATATCGCAATTTTAAATGAAACGGAATAATTTCTTTTCCAAGAAGGGATGAACTTCGTTCACTTTCCGATATTGCTAAATCTACAGCAAGAGGTACTCGTCTTTTAGATTACGCCTTAAGATACGTCTGAAGTTTAAAATAGCAACTCGATCTTTATGTAGAAGTATACACGTGTATGCACAGTTGCTAGAAACGGTCTATATTTGTTTCGCAATCACAGGATATCTGTGAAAACTAAAAACACCATTATTTTAGAAAGATAATGAGATTACATATATATATGCATAAATAAACACTAATTTTTTATAAAAGGCTACAAAAAGAAAAGCAATTTTCGTTGGAAACCTTAGAATTATCAAATGAACTGGAGTATCTAATTATTTTCGATGTTTTTGCTTTCTGGTCTTCGAAATATAGAGTAAGTATTGTTTGTCATCGACAAAAAATTCGAATCCCCTCTTTTCAAATCTCCGTGAGTTCGAAAAACACATTTTTACCATTATACCTGTTTGTATCTGAACACGAAAACTCAAACACATTTTGAGCTAGACGACTGAAATTTGGTATATCGAATTAAGACTAGATTTGTAGATATTTATAAGTTTTGAATGCGATTCAATGACGGAAAGTCTGTCTACCTAGCTGTTCGAGTACAAGCAAAGGGCTAAGAAAATAAAATTTCGTGCACTGGTTTGGCATCTAAAATATTGAAGCTATCAAATTTTGAACAAATTCCTACAAAAGTTGACTCTCTGTCGGTCTTCACTTTTGCCTGTATATAAATACAATAATTCGTAAATGCAATGTGTCAAATTAAAAGATTTCAGGATGTGACTGCAATTGTAATTTTGCGTCAAATTGCGGTGTCAGTCAGCCGGCAAAAAGGCGACAAAAACACATATTCTTGTAATAGATTCAGTAAAACAGCTAGATTCACTCCAAAAATATATATACAGAGTGGTTATAATTAAAGTTCCACTTTCAAATGGCCATGAAAGGAAAACTACTGGACCAAATGTTATCAAACTTGGTAATAGTTTAAAGGAGTTCATGGGAATTTCTTTTCTATCAAAAAAAGCTCAAAATCTCCCACCAGGGGAAATTGGCACTGTATGTAATATTGTTAAACAAAATATAACATAGACATATCGGTTTAAAATGTGTTTAATTATTTTTGAAAAGTATTACAAAGCATGTTAAATATAGCGTCCAGCATTTTCAGAAAGCAAGTTAAATCGCATTACTGCATTCTCAACAGTAGCTCATAGCATATCAGAAGGAATGTTACGCACATGTCGTTGTATCGCATCTTTCAGTTCCACCAAATTGTTTGGATTATCACCATAAACAGTACTTTTGACATAACACACATTGAACATGCTTTGTAACACGTTTCAGAAACGATGAAACACATTTTAAGCAGGCGTCTTCATGCCCTATTTTACTTAACAGTGTTGATGCAGCGGCATTTCACCCCTGGTGGTGAGGTTTTTTATATATATTTATTTTATTTTATTTTTTTTACAGAAAAAAAAATTCTCTTACCTTCGTTAAATTATTACCAAGTTTGATAACATTTGGTTCCGTAGTTTTCCTTTTATGACCATTTGAAAGTAGAACTTTAATTATAACCACCCAGTATTTTAGCTATAGTACACTAAAGCCATGCAAGGTATTCGCGATCTTACTTAAGATCCTCAATTTTATGCGAAGAAACGGTGTGTTAAGACATTTATTGCTAAGAGAAAGTTTTGGGTAAACCAATCCCGCAAATTCAATTTAAATTTCAGAATGAATTCAAGGCAAATTAATATAAAATGTTGATACTGATGTTAAAAATCTGTTACAAATAGTTTTGCAGAAAAAGCATTTTTAATCTCTAATTCTATTTTCATTAAATAAGTTGAAATATTATAATAAAGAGAAACGCATAAAACAGTGATGATTCAGTAAAATTGTTACATTTTGAAAATATTTAGTAGTTTCATCTCACAAAAATTATTGTAAAATATCAATTTTCGTAACTGAAAGATAAATGAATTGCGATTAATGATATTTCCTAACTGTGAAGATAGACTCATTAAATAAAATTTAAAGCTTATTCTAATTTTCCATTTAAAAAGCAAATTTCCTGGGAAATATAGTAAATTTTTCTGAACTTGCAATTGTTCTATTTTACTTTTATTGGAGATAAGTCAAATATTTTTAATTTTCAATTATTTAGTTGCACTCATTTTTTTGACAAAGTGTATCAAACCTTTTTTTCCTGAATATATAAACACTTCTTTCAAACACAGTAAATCAAAGCAGGGTGGTAAATTATGGAAGTTTCTTTCATACATGTCTTTTTAAATGTAATAATCAGCAATAAATGCCTTAAAATTTTATTTCCAGACATTTGTTCAAAATATTCAGCATTTTATGTTCTTTCTTCAACATTTCACCTTTGCATCAATATCGTTAAATATTTTTGATAGAATTGAACAATATTTTGAATACCGAATACAGTATCAAAAATATTGTATAATGCACAAGAATATTTCGATGGATTAAAAATTTTTAAAGCATTTTTGGTAATCGAAAATATAAAAATTAATTATCTTAATAATTCATTTCCAGGTTCAAATAATTTTCTTCTGAAAAATTCTTCATCCCAATTTTCTCTATAAATTGAGAATTCCAAAATTATTCTTTTTAAAAATTCTTTACGAAAATCTCTATTTCACCTTTTTTTTAACTTCAAAATTCCAATGTTCTTAAGCTAAATAAAGCCAAAAAAAAACATTAAATGATTCCGGAAAAATAATAAGTTTCTATACATCCCGTATTTTTAAAAAAATAATTATTTTTTAACCTATATTCCATAATTTATTCCCATACTAATTTTAAGTTTTGAATGGAAAAAGCTCAAGCTTTAACTGTAAAATTAAATTCTTAAAGTGAAATTTAAAGTGTGTGTGTGTATCAAAATAAATTATAAGTGGAATATCAAAATAAATTATAAGTGGA
>JAPMOR010030655.1:0-30564 GCA_026543865.1 Argiope aurantia | reverse complement strand
TATCAAAATAAATTATAAGTGGAATATCAAAATAAATTATAAGTGGAATATCAAAATAAATTATAAGTGGAAGTAGCAAGAGATCTGATATGATAAACAAAAACTATTGAATACCATCAAAGATTATTCATGAAGCATTACGCGAAAGTGAAAAACATTTATATTTTTCCCTGCTCCGATAGGTTGTTAAATTTAATTTTAAAACTATTTATAACAATTAAAATTATGCCTGAAAATAATATTATACCTTAATAATATAATATATTTATATAGCTCGATAATATAATATATTTTATATTATCGAGCTATATAAAATAAATTTGTTTATATTGCTCGATATATAGCAGTATAAAAAAGTCTTACATTTTAATAATCTATACTGTTAGTGTTTCAATATCATAAAACACTGTTCTACGATAATGTTATTTTTTTATTTTAAATCATAATATTATACAATGCATTGTCCTACTTTTATAGTTCTAAATTAAATGCATTTGATACAAAAACTTATTCATAGTCTCTATTCTTTTTTAATAAGTTCTTCAAGTGCATATTAATATATAAATTTCGTTTTCGAAGAAAATTTTTAAATATTGCTTTTATCATTTTTTTTATTTCAACAAAAATGGTAGAATCTTTCTAATATGTGACTAACTGCTTTCTTAATTTATTGTTAATATTCACAAAATAAAGTATTTTCCTGTATAAAATCTATGTATTACCAATCTATGTAAGAAAATTTCTAATATCTGAATGAGTTGAGAGCACTAAAAGAATTATATTTTTGATAAGATGCTGAATTTCACGTCACTCTGCTTTCTTATTTCAAACCATTTATTCGATTCCTGGCAGTTTCAGCTGCTCTTGGTACATTTATCTACACTCATGCAATTATTATCACTTGCAATTTCATTATTATTATCACATCATCCAAATGAATCCTTGACATTAATTTCGTTCCTAAAATATAAAGTAAATTACAAAAACTATTTCGCATAATCACATTCTTATATTTTACAGAAATGTGAATTAAATAATACGACACCAAATTATAAACATTTATATATAACATGCGGAATCTATCAAAGTTGAGCAAATAGATGAGTTAAACTATGTAAACAAGTTTATTTAAACTTGTTCAGAAATTAATTGGCTCAACGGTCAATGACAAGAAACTGAATCGTAAGATTAATTTCTTTTCGGATACATGAATAAAAAGCAGAATATAGACATTTCATTGCAATCATTGTTCCTGAGGTTAAGAAAAAAATAAAGTAATCCCTTCCTGTATGAAACACAATCACAGAGCAATATAAGAAAAAAGAAACTTGAGAATCCAATCATTGATAGCAACAGCAAAAATCAGAAATAGACCGAAAAAAATGCAAGGTTCTCTCTTCTACTGTTGTAGTTGAAATCTTCCACGAAGCCTATCCCGATGACCAGAAGATATGAAATAAATGCTACAATAATCCTAGCTAAGCAGGCCACGATTTGATAAAACATGAAGATTAGAAATGTCTAAAAATATTCTTGTCGAGGGCTTTCAATAATTTTTGTGTTTAAGATAAATATTTTTTAGCCGGCATCGAAAATAATATTAATTTTTTTCCTACAGAAATTGCTATATGAAATAAAGTTTATTATTTTTCCTATGTTAAATAAACTGTATTCGTTTATTAGACATTATGGTATTTTCTGAAGATATTGTATCTTAAAATGATAAAGCATCATTAAAGTCTTAAAATGAATTAATTAAAATTAATTTGTAATTAATTAATTTACTGAAATTGTCGTATTTTTTTTAAATATCAGGTAAATCATTTTCTTTTGATGTAAAAGAACGCTTTATTATGTATCGAAATCTCCCTAAGGGGGCAGCTTGTAATTGAGGAGGAGAAGTTTCCGGCATGATGATTGGTTCTCAATACAGTTCTAAAAACGAGGTTTCTGGACTCTGGGAGATCGTAACGATTCGAATTCTTTGATTATTAATATATTTTCGCTTTACATATTTCATATACGAGATAGTAAACGATTCATATTGCCTAGTGATTCTTTTATAATCTTCAACTTTCCTTTATCCGTGTGTCTTCGGGAGGGTCGGAGGGTCAGTCTATTACTTATATATCGAAATCAAAATGCACTTCAGGACTTGACTATTCACTTGAAACCCTGGTATTTGATAATAAGGCGAACATATGATACATTTTGAACATGGACACTTTTTTTCAGTATTATCACAGCGTTATACACACTTCTTAGCAAGACGCAGTGAACATATGTATTGTTACAGACAAACATCAACAAAGGGAAAGTCATTCTTGTTCATGCCTTAAAAAGAAGCCTCGTTAGTATCTATGTTTCCTTGTATAATTTTGGAGATGATCTATATGATTTTTCGTCATAAGGAATTATGTTTTAACATTTAATCGCACTTATTTAAAAAAGATATCTGTGCAATTAAAATTTTTGTGAATTATTTTCTTTATGGATAAACATGAGAAATTTTATCAAAACTGAAAGAAAACAGGACACACTTAGAAATGAATTATATAGATGAATAAAATTATCATTTATTTTAATAAGATTAGCAGGAAATTTGAAAACAAAAACTAAATAATATGTAATTTAATAAAATTATTATTTGCCTTTTAACATTTCAAATGTTTTAAAAAACAGACTTAGCATTTTTCTGTATATCACTTTTAATCGAAGGAAGGCCAGGTGGAATATAAAAATATAATTATTAATAATTATTATAATTCTTATGTTAATTATTATTAGACCGATATTTTTTAATAAATATTAACATTTCGGTAATATAAGTTTTGCAGATTCCATTAAAATGTATCTTCCTTGATTCCACTCCTTAAACATGCTCTTAGAAGATTTCAAATTTCTCTATATTTTCAATAAACTATTTTTTAAATGGCACTAAATTAAACTTTCAGATTTCCTAAAAAGCCGATCTTATTTAGGCTAAGGTCTTGAAATAAGTTTTCTTTATATAATTCTTTAATAAAAAAAACTCTTCAAATATATGATAATATTAAAAATTAAACAGTAATAATGAAACAAAATATTCGCAATTTCAATGAGTAGAAAAAAAAATTTCATCTATAGTATAATTCAAATTTTGCCATTGAGAGAAGAAACACGATAGTACTGGAAAATTATTTTATTCTGCGCTTCTGTTTGTTAACATATGCGTCAGACTTATGTATTTGGATACATGCGTAATGTATTGTCTTCTCTTTCTTAATATTTCCCAAACTAAGTAGGCCTTAGTTAGTAGGAATATCCAAATGTATTCTGTTGTAATTTCATAAAACACCTGTTATAACAACAGCTGTTTCGAAGAGAGTGGGCGTGCAGACATATGCTCATTACATTCCATCAGAATGACACAGATTAAAATCGTCAACTGAAATTTGACTTTGTCTATATAGATAAATCTGGCTCATATAAGAGTATACATATACACATTAATGAATCAAGCGAAGTTACTTCTGGGTTTAATTAACTATTATTCAGCATTTCTATGTTGCATAATGTTTCCGTTTTATGGAAACTCAATTATGGAAGCTACACCTTGAATTATATTTCAAATCAGACTTCTATAGTAATTATTCATACCCAGTAACAATACTATTTCTGGAGTAATCCTTGTGTGACACTTTACACCACATTCAGGTACTGGTGTATTTTGGAATCATTATTTCGAAACTCTGATGCGAATATATAGTGATAAATGTAATTCTACTAGCATATATCTTTAATATATTGACAATAATAATTGAAGTATTTTATGAAAATGGTTTTAACTCTTAATAGATAATATGCATGATATCTTTGGTAATGTGTGCTACAATGTTGCATGAATAGATAAAAAAAAAGAATTTAATAAATGAATATTCAGAGAATAAATGATTATAATGAAATGCTTAAAAATGAACATTTTTAAGTAATTTAATTTTGGGGTCTCTTAATTTATAACATTTACAGCATGAATCAGAAGAAGAAACATTTAATAAGATTTCAATATTATACAAGAATTAGTTATAACAAATAAAATTTTGAATTCTATCTCAAATTCTATGAAACAATGTAACTGAAAAAGAACTTATCTGTTAATAAATTGGTTATTGTAGAAAAGTTTTGCTACTAAACCATGTTTAAACAGTTACTTATGAAATATTCACGCAGAAATTCGTATCAGTATAAACTTTTACTAGAAAATTTTCCATTGTACTCGACAGTCTTTGAATAATAGTTTGCCTGGTTTCAAATTAATTCGAATATTTAAATTTCATACCAAATATTCTCTTCATGTTAGAATGAAATTCATAAAATTGCTCAATTTTTTTTGATTAATGAATAAAATTATTCCACTTAGAATTTTTCATTGGTTTATTTTTGAAAGAATCAATCACTACTTGAAAAAAATTAATCATTTTTTGCATTTCCTGTAATTTTACAAATTCTAGAATATGTCTGCTAGTATTTCTTTATAACTGATTTAATCATTGTATAAGTCTACTCAATAATCATGCATTAAAATATTAATAAAGGAAATTGAATTTTATCGTTAAAAAATCTGAGATACTTTAGAAAATCTTAAAAATAAGAAGATACAGCAAATTATTACTTCACATGATTAGCATTTTCTTTTTAAGGAAAACATGATAACTCAAAAATGCGACAAAATAGTTAAGTGAAATTTAGCAGATGAAATTTTAAGGAACACTATGAAAAAAGACTTATTCGATCATTTTTCTTAGATTGCTTTGGCCTGTCAGTAATTTTTCATCAATATTCAACATATTTTTAGGTGATTAGATATAACCGTCAAACAGTCTTTTCATCAACTAGTACTTCTTCCTTTAAAACTATCTATATTCAGCTAAAGAAATCAGAGAATACTTACCATCAAGGACTAAATATTTCATTTTTTCAGACACGAAGTAAGAAATTATGTAATTAAGCTATCATAAATGCGAAGATTCATTTCAAAAATGTTTTTTCAGTAAATTATACAATTATATTAAAATGTCATTCGCCCATAATTGTGAATTTTTCAAAGTGTATTTTTAAAAATAATAAAAATGCACTGAATCTATTTCGAAGCGGTGACGTTCAACATAAATATTTCCAATAGTCTTCGACTTTTGTGGTTTTCCTAGGAAGTAAAGATTTGTCACATCTTTATCAGAAAATTTTAAATTTTTTTTCCCTAACTCGCAATTTAAAACGAAAATATAAATTCGAGCTCCTGAAGTATAAATGTCTTATCAGATTTCACATGTAGTTGAACCATGTATTTGGTTATTAAGAAAGCAACATGAGATGGTACTTCACTGTGAAGTGTGCATAAAATTATATTATGTATTTTATTAAAGTTTTCAGAATTGTTAGTGAATATTCAAAACTGTTCGAGAACCTCTCCTTGTCCAACATAAAATGGACCGTCATACTTTGTTCGTTACTACTTAAACAGAATAGTCTACTGTTTTTCCAACTAACGAGCTTGGGAGAAGTAAATTTTAATTCTTATAACATGTTTATTCATTTTTAAAGTGCTGTTCAGTTTTCATTTGGATTTATGAAAGATCCAAACAGTCGCATATGAACACCAAATCAAACTTCATCAAACCATATCAAAAAAAGATCACTATCATTGAATTTAGCTCAAAATATTTGTAGAGTTAACTTGGCAATTAAAAATAGTAAAGGCGTTTCACATCTTATAGAATCATTTGAAAAGAAATGCTATTTTTAAAACGTATTGTTACGGATTTTTACCGGTGTTCGTTTGGATAGTGGAAGTGATATGGTGTAAAGAACGCTCAATCAGCAGGCGGCAGTAGAAAAAGAAACAATGACGTTTATTTACACGAAGACACACAGGACAGCACAAAAGCGACAGCCATATACAGCACAGAGATGACTATCTTCAGCCGAGACGTGTAGCATACAACAGCAGCATACAACCAGAATCTACTGCAGACAGTAGCGCACAGCTCAGTTCAGCACGAGCTTGACTCCGTCGCTTCCGACTACTCCGCTCTGTCCACTCTGACTGACTTCATCGACTCCGACTTCTCTATGATGGTAGACTTTTTGGAGCACCCGCCTTGCGTAGCAAGGCTATCTCCAAGATCCTGGTAGTTTTGAGCCCTGGCGTCATAGAATGCCCTGGTCTTTTGAGCCTACTGACAGAAAAAAAGGAACGTCGTTGCCGGCTCCAGATACAGGGGTCGACTCGGACTTCTCTGGCAGCTGCGGACCCTTTAATGGGTCTCAGGAGGCGGGGCTAGAAGCCTCTCAACCAATCAGGAACTTTCGAGGTGTATCTCGGTTCCTACTGGACGGATCGGGAAAATGTTCGGGTATAATCTATTTTGGCGCCAAAGTCGCCAAGTTTGTTGCCAAGTTCTGGGATCTCCGACGTGACACACGGATTTCGTCCAATAATGATTACTTTAAAACAGTCTTTCTGATAGTGGAACAAACTATGCTGGGAAGCCGAATTGCAGGTTTGTAACATTGATCCCCTCTTCAAGGACTGACGTCCCGGCAGTCCTACTTCAATCTAACAGCTGGCGTAAGCTTCCGTATGATGTTTTGATGATGATGCTTTAGGCGACTTTCACCGACTTTCGAAGATGACATCATTTACTAATTTGGCGGCGACTGAAGATCCATCCAAACTTTCTCAATGCTTTTGACCCGGACCTCTTCGTCGTTTCGGATTGTACATCCAGACTTGATTCCGCTCCTTAAAATGCAGGATGTCCCATGGAGCCAAACACTGGATCGTAGTAGAGACCTCCGGAATGAATTCTTGCCAGGTTTTTCGGTTGGTCACTTTAAACTTCTTTCATCGAACCAATCGTATATCAGGATGATCCAACGGTGCCTTCTGAAGTCCACTCGAAAGCCAGGTATTCGCCTTCGTCGCCACAGCTTTCACTCAACACTCGAGAATTGTCCGACACCCTCCACACAGGATCTTCCGAAGAGAGCATCCGTTTTTGCTGGAAGGGTCCTACTGCGACGACGTAACATGTCCGGATGCACAGGAGATTCCTCGGCTCCTATTTGCATCACACTTCTTTGCAGATCCACAGCAAAGATGAATTCTTGAAGGAAATTGAGACCATAACTGCAGGGATCAGGGATTCCAGCCACGTAGTCTTCTTCCGTGTCACTATGCCAGAAGATACCAAGAGGCTTTCATAGAGGTAGTCCCTTTAATCTTTAGGACGAATCCAATCCACACAGGGTCGCATTAACTCTTGCATCCATAGGCATCGAGCACGGCTCTCCACCAACAGACCCGTCCGAAGAAAGTCCATCTTCTCCATCATCAAGCGCCTGCACTTTCGGTTCCACTTCAGGGAACTCATTCGGTATGTTTCAGTTCCGCAATTATTTGACATTCTCCCTGTTAAAACAGTCTTTCTGATAGTGGAACAAACTATGCTGGGAAGCCGAATTGCAGGTTTGTAACAGTATCAAATGTTTGATCACTATTAATTCATCTTATCCTAAACTGATGCTGTTTCTGATTCATGATATTACTATATGACCAAAAGTATCCGAACGCATTTGGAATTTCGATATCTTTCTGAATCTTTCTGGTACTGAACAGGAAAAGCTACCTATATAATTGGTTTTGAAATAAGCCAGGTATAAAAATTACTTTTTGCTTCCTTGAATACATATTTACTAAAATTTTAATATGGTGTTTTTTGGTATATTTTCATGCTTTATACAGGCTTCGTATAGTTTGATTGAAAATTCTATATGATATAAACAATAATTTCGGATTTTTTAAAAGAACTTTCTTATTAAATCCTTTTTTATCATCGGTTTATGATCGGCTCCCTAAATGTGCCTCAAAGAAAAGTGTGAATTCAAATATATTCTCTGTACGATAGTTCATACAGATTTTCTGGAGAAATCCGAAAAAAAAATGTGCAATTCCGAATGTATCCGGATACTTTCTGTAACATAGTGTATATGCAAATGCGATAAGTTATTATCATTTCAAAGTCATCAACTAGAATGTCTTTCTCTAATTCCAGCTCTGACGCTATATGATCCATTCCGACTTTCGTTATATTCCCCTCATAAACTGCTATCTCATCATGTCTATATATTATGCCCTTCATTATCAACAATTCTTTAAATGAATGCGAATTTAAAACTTTTGTTTATAAATTAAGAAAATAATTAATAATTTTTTTATTTAAATTTATTAATTATTTATTTTAGTTAAATAAATTTAGTATTTTAGTAAATCTGAAAGCTTCGACCATTTTTTGAAATCTCCTTGGTATTCTCGTGAAATCAATGCAATCAATCAATTGATCTTTATAGTAAATTTTCATTCGTCACTGTAAAGCTTTGCAATTTTATGGATATCTTAAAATAAGGATTGCAAAAATGCGTTAGCATTTTTCAACCATTTATCTAGTTTATCACTCTATTAATAACACTAGATAATCATCAGAATCGTAACTATATATGTTTTACAAATTATTTTTTTGCTACTAAGATGTTCGGAAATTTTAAACAATTCATTAAATTATTAACCACTTTTGAATGTAGTTCTTACATTATTATACAATATTACATTTGATATTTACGGTACATTGTTTTTACGATACTACAAAGCTGCTAATTCAGTTGAGGAATTTGTGACAATTAACAAAAAATATTTTTATTATATAAATAAATTAATTTAATGGCTAAACATTTTTAAATTCAACCCTTGAGAATACATATTTTTATGCATAGCTTATGTTAACATACATATATCATGAAGTTTCTGTTCAGTTATGACATGTGAATCGTATACAATAAATTTCGAATACGAAACTTTCTTTTTCAGATGTATTACGTGATTTCCCAATGTAAAATATATTTTATTTGTTCAACTATTTAATTTCTACTAGCCAATACGTATATGAAAGCAGTAATGCTTATTTAATTAAATACTTTATATCATTCTTAACATGATTAATCATTAACATCTTATCAGTGTAAACATCTTACCCCTTTCTCAACAATAAATTATTGAAAACCTGAATCTACAAATGTATTCAGTGTTATGGATTCTATTATTAATTCCATTCGTAGAAAAAAATGTTGTTACCTAAGATGGGTATAAAACCATCAAGAATTCTGATTTCAAGTGTATAATCATTATACCTGTCAAAAAAGTTCAGCTCTTTGTGATAAAAAAATGTCAACCAATATAACAAATACCATATTGGTATTTGTCATATTGGTTGTCATATCATATCATCATATTGGTTGTCATTATTTGTCATATCAAAACAAATATGACATTTTTTGACAAAAATGTCAAAAAATATCTCTTTCGTAACTTAATTAACTTTGAAAGCAGTGGATGCAATATTTTAAAATGAAAGCAGTGGATGCAATATTTTAAAATGGCATTTATTCAAATGCGAAATTTTCTTTTTATTTAGATTAATTGAGAGTTCATTGTTACTGTAAGTAGTTTAAGATGGAAACTTTTATTTAATCAAGTTTGTTTAAAATTAAAACGAAAATTGAATAAAAATTTTTGGAGCCGTTTGATTCGTCCTACATTGTTAATTCCATTCCCGTTTGTTAATCTCTTGAAAGTGACGCTTCGAGAAGAATAATTAAACTGAAGATAACTCAAAAATATTTAGAAACAAATGTTTATTTGATAACTTCTACAGTAAAACCTTATATTAAATAAAAGAATATGAAATCTGAAATATAAAACATATAAAACAAGTAAATGTTTCCATGGGAAAAGTTGGATTTCTACAGATTAAAAGATATATATTTTACATTTATGCATTCATGATTATCGAAAACTCTAAAACTTAACACAGGAGGAAAGAGCAACAAAAATTAGCAGTAATAAACTAATTATTAAAGAATTCCGCAGTCTATCCTAAAACTACTTTGAATGCAGTAGAAATTTCAGAGCTCAAAAATCTTTTTGTAAAATAGCAGCAGATATAAAATACGAATATTTATTTTTAGAAATATTTAAATCCAATTTGACATTTTAAGTTTCTAATCTTCAAAAGTTGAAGTATAACTTACCTCAAGTTACTTCTATGTAAATCAGCCAATAAAGTTGATTCGTTTATAGAAATAATGGTAAATTATAAAAGTGATTATGAATTTGAATAATTATGTTTTCGTCCAGCAAATTTAATTTTACAAACTACTTTATGAACTATATATAATTTTATTTGGAGCTCCAATTTTGCATTTTTTTTATAATTTTTAATCAGTGCTGTGAGCATTAATGGCGTGAATATCTATGAAGCAAAAACTGCAGTTGCAAACGACAATAAGACTCTTTCAATGAGCTCAACCAGTTGAAAAGTATTTCGTTGTTTTGATGACATATTTCTTACAAAATGTTTGTCACAACTTATAGATATAATTTTAAAGGAAGTTAAAATTTTCTCTTTCGGAACATAATTTTGACATCTATTCAAATCCTGATAAATTTAATTTTCTGGGGAAAAAATGCCTTTAAAGCATTATGAGAATTTAACTTTTAACTTTGTAAAATAGATTAATTCAAAATTAGTTTTTTAAACAAAAGAAAATGTCAGAATAGGCTGAAAGCCATTCTGAAATACTTTTAATTCCCCAAAATTGCTCCAGATATTGGTCCAAAAATTATTTAACTAAGCTGTAAAGAATTCTGTTTAGGAACAAATGGATTATATTTTTCACAATTATAAAAATAATTTTTATACTGAAGGGCATTCAATGTGCACAGTGAATTCAGGTGAAAAATGAAGGTATGGTTAATTATTCATATTTAAAAGCTGCTTGATTTCAGTGCTTTTCTTGATTGAATCATGTGATTTCAATTTAAGAAATTTTTCTTACCCTGTCGTTTGCTATTCATCTATAATTCTTGCACATCTATTTTTAAAGATGTGTCTTCAGTCTTATTCAACATTTGTTAGGATATAACTTTTAGTAAAAAATTACTTTTATAACCGAATATAGGCCGTAATGGAACTTAATTTTTTGTTTATTGTCTTTCTTTATCTTGTAGAAATTTCTACTGTATTCATGAGAAAGAAAATACATCATTCAATGGTTTCCAGTGGAATTATGCGTCCAGGAAGATTGACAACTGTTGTAAAACCTTCTTTTCGTTGGGGATCATCATATGTGGGAATTCCCTGGCAACTAGTGGATGAAGAATCACAAAGGTAGCAAGCACATGTTAGTGCCTCGTAGTACTCATATCCAATTAACCGTAAGTCAGCTCCAGGATCGCAATTTCGTAGAATAGTTCTCCGAAGTTCCCGATTCTCGTGCATACAAACTGGGTGAAATGGCCTCTTAAACGGAAAACGCCAATCCCCAATCTAAAAAGGAATTAAAAACAACATTGTTAAATTTTTAATCTAGTTTTTTTCTATGTTTTACTGAAATACCATAGTTTATGGTTTCTTGCTATGTGAGTCATGGCTCACAGAATATTTAGAAGCAAACTGTGACATTTCTTCTTCGTTTGAGAAAAAAATTAAAAATTTCCGGGTCAATGAAATGAATTAAATTGTATAATTCCCATAGAATCTGATCATCAGAGTCGGTTATTTATTTTTATGTGAATCATCATTACATTTTATGTGTGTAGCATAATATCACTACGATAAGTAGCTACAATTTACAATGATTATTCATAATCTATACAGAAGATTTTGCTGAAGAATTCTAAAGTTGAATTAATAACTTTATCAGCAAAATTTTTTTCAAAAATTTTCATTATATTTTGGGAACCTATTTTCTTATATAATATCCCTTAAAATAATGATGTTTATCATCTAGTATTCTAAAATCAAATTGAGAGCAAAGACCAAAGTATATTAATATAATCTGCAATTTCTAACAATTTATCAAAATTCTAAAATTGTACAAATAATTCAACTATCAAATTCACATTAAATAAATTACAGTTTGAACTGTTTGAAGATAACCACAAATGCTAATTTTTTATCATTTCATCTTAAAAATGAAAGAGATTTTTACAGTTTTTTCTAGATTCCAACTATAGTTAGCAAAAGTTTCGAGACGAGTTCTAAACAAATTCGCTATCTAACACGCATTATTTTTAGAAAGAGTTACTGCAGAATTACGTGTTATGATGATTTAACGTAGTACTATGGCAACATAATACAATATAAAATTATTACAATACATAGTTCTGACATTGGTAGTGTCTTATGTGATTCTTAAACTACATTATAGCAAGGGGTCGAAAGTTCATCTAAAGAAAAGTGAATAAATACAAACCGCGACTAATCGTTTAAAATTTACTCTATGACTAGATAAATTTTAACATTCCTTTTACTTTATAAAAATTCAGATGATTCAGTGAAACATAAAATTGATTAAACATCGCCCAAAATGGCATTATTCGTTTTCATTGCTGCAAATGGCATAATTACTTCAAGCATGCCCTTGAAAATTATTGAAGACTTCGGGAAAAAAAGTTATACATAAAAAATGCGAACTACATGGCGAATGGAAAATGAAGAACTCATCAAATTGCAATTTTGCTTTTTACAAATAACTTCCGTTAAAATAGCAAGAATTTCAATTTTTCAAACTAAAACTTCAGATCTTTTGTTTGAACTCGAAACGTACAGCATGGATTTAATTTTTTTTTATGTCTGGACTCATAGCACCTTGGAACTGGCATACGTGGCGGAGGTCATACCAGTGACGATCTCCGGTTATCGAACTTCTGTCGAAAATGTGAAGAGCCGTTTTTTCATTTATCATAATGACTCCCTACACAAGCACATTAAAACCGCTTCAGCAGTCTCATTCCCAGATGTTAGTGGGATGAAAATTTATCTTTCCATCATCTCTCTTTATAGCAACTAACGACGACCATAATATTTGAGACTAAAATGATTCTCATCGGTATTGAGAACATGAATCGTTGCGTTCGTGACACCATTGTAAATAGCATCGTCGATGGTCTGCTGACAATAATATGAATCATTCCGGATGTCGGACGAATAGATCACTTTTATGGTATCGTCTGGTCACAGCAAACCAACACACCTGTTGTCTGGTTACCATATTCAAGTAATGGGCTATGTTGCCCGCAAACTGGTATCGATCTCCTTTATCCAGCATGACGATATATCTATCATCTTTTGCCATTGTTTTCCTTGGCTGTCTACTACCAACCTTTCTTGCATATATATTTGCATTTTAGAGCACTTTCAAAGAAAGTGATGCAACACTTTTCTCAAGTCAAAGTGCTTCGGCAACACTCAACAAAGTATACCCTCTCACCAGTTTTCCGATCATTATACCTAGTGCAACGGTGTCCGGATAGTGTCTTGTAGTCAATTTGAAAATACAATATCACTTTCACTCGAAGCGAATATTTGAAAATGGGGCTTTTCTCCTTTTTAAATTGCTCTGTAGTGAGCGCGTTGACTCCTACGCTCTTTATGCGCCCTCGCTTCACGTGATTAAGTCAGAATCCTGATATTTGCATTTGTATCACCTTTCTGCTCAATTGGCTTTTAATTGCACTGATAGTAAACAACCTTTTTTGCGTTTGATTTCATAGCTTTATGCTGAAAAATTACTTTGTTGCTTAAGTTTTGCACATTTGTGTACTTCCACCCTCGCTTCCTGTTATTTTGACGAAATTTAAAACAAAAATCCATTTATATTAAATATCACACTTGTTTTTTTAATTTCTTGATAATATTCAAATTTATAGAGAAATGGTTTCCCTTCAATGATGTCTAATGTTTATTTCTTAATTTATAAAATTAATTGTCAGTTATTAAAAATTCATTTGTCTCATATGCCGAAATTAATGTAAAAAGAAAGAAATCATCATGTTTATCTTATCTTGGCTCGTATTTAGTTTTTTTTTAAATTTTGGTCGTAATCAAATATTAAAACTTTAGATGGAAGACTAAAATAATCTTTCAAACATTTTAAAATATTTGACAGTTTTTTTTTTTTTTTGCATTATTTACTCATTTTGTAGAAAAGTATTATGTCCAAATATTTTCTTAAAAGGATTACTTTCTAAATTTAATAATTAAATAATTAAATCCAATAACTGAATTTTACTATAGAATCTCGAAAGTGGTTGCCTATCCTAACATCAGTTTTCTAGATCTCACGCTACATGCTTAAAACGTATTTTTTCTTGCTTTCTGTAAAAATATTTTTTTATTTAAATGTTTTTATGAACAAGCGTTATCATTATAAAAAATATCAATGCGTTAAAATGAGTTAATATAAATCACACTATACCATTACAACATTATGTCTTGTTATCATATTAAAATGAAAAATTTTACACTTGGCAAGTAGTAGCACAATTTCAAGAAGTGCTTCGTGCTGTAGGAAATAATATAATTTAAGAGTTGCACTTTTTATTTTTTATTTATTTCATTAAATGTTCTAAAAAATTGGGAATTAAAAACCATCTAATTAAAATGCATAGTATAAAAATAAAGAAAAGATTTACAGAAATTTGTCGTTTTAAAAATATGTGTAATATATTTCTTTTAAAAATTTCTCAAACATATGAGAAAACCAATTCATAAAACAATAATTATATAAACAAGTATATAAAATATAAGAAACAATAACTTAAATTGCAATAAAATAATTTAAAAATATTCATATTGTAAAAAGCAGAAAATTTATTCTACTTCATAACTTTTTTTTAATTTTCCTTGAATGTATTAAAAAAATTTTTAATGAAATCCTGATAAACCATACACAATATGATTGGTTTCTTTTCAAAATCAAAATGTCATTTATTCGAATATGTGTTATACAATGCAATGAATTAATTCAAAATACGAGGTTAAGTGCCAAATATATTAACATTTTATTATATTTGTATAACTAGGAAGGCTGCACTTATAAAACCAATTTTCACAAAAAGTATTATTTATTAATGTGTATTAAATAATTGTTTTTACATGCAGCATTAGATGAGGGCAGAATTTTTTTTTCTTTAAGTAGAAATCTACGTTCCCTGAAATTCCTTGTCTTTTATTCTTTTTCCATTGCATAAGTTATGAGATCTTAATAATTTCATTTAACATTTATTAAATTGTCTCGCAAAATTTCATTTTCTTTTCGAGGAATAATTCATTTATGAAACATTGACCCAAACTGAAGTGCAAAAAAAAGTATAGTTGAAAATTTTCATACAGACTAAATAAGATATCCGCTTTCAACTGAAATATCCCCGAAAAACTTTGCTTTTTGCACTCTTATTATCTTCATATTATAAGGGATTTCTCAATTTCTTAAGCCTTTTCAGATAACACCACACTCTTGAAAGTCACTTTGTGCCATAAATTGGTCTAATTCTCGAAATGTGTTAAAGGGAAACCCTTCTATACAGTATACTATCGTACAGTGCAATACAGAGTTAACTACATCATATTAACTAAAGAAAGAAACTATTACCTCTCCAGTATCACATCGTCCCCAGCACGATGCAGCTGTCACAAAATCCCAGCACTGAAGCCCATTTTCATCGGTCTGCGATGCTTTAAAAGTGAATTCTCGCCGATGGCATTCCAAAGTGTTCTCGGGAATGACTGGCAAGTTCCTGTCCGCCGACATACTTGCAAGCACTAGCAAAACTCCTAAAGCCTCAAGTGTAAACATTCTGGACGGTCACAAACTAAAATAAGAATTAGAAAAATATTGTGCTAATTTATATTTAATTTATCTAGTCTTCAAAAGAATGTTATTTACTATAGTGCTGTATTTTGCAGGGGAAAGTTTCTTTTCATTTTTCTGAAGGATTCAGCACTAAGTTATATATTACAGAATTCCCTAGATCGTATTTTTTTTCAGAAAAATATTAAGTAACTTAGGCGTAGCTCTTCAATTTTATTCAAAATATGTTAGTAAAGCATTGTTTAATCAAACATTAAATAATTCGGGGCAATTTTTAAATGTAATGTAATGTAACTTTTTGCTTTATTCTTCGATTTAATGTACAATAGCTTAGTAAATAATTCAGGAATTTAATCTTAAATAAAAAAAATATTGAAATGAATAAGGATCAATTTAACTGTTCAGATGAATGCAAACTAACTTATCTCTAAATTCTTCGATTAAATATAAGCTACTAATGCAAAAACATTTGTACGAATGCAGAGGAAATCAGAGAAAAAATTTCAAATGAATTCAGATTAGTGAAGAATCTGAAACAAATATATGTTAACCAACCAAACCAATATAAAATAACTTAGAGCTCAAATCTTCTATAGAAAAGAAAGTAACATTGCGCTGAATTTTCTTTTGGATGTAAAGAAACTGAAAACTATTTTTTCTTTAAATGAATGCAAAGTAAAATAATTATAAAATCTTCATCTAAATGTTAAAGAATTTACTCAGTTTAAAATGTTTAAATTCTCTTTTGTATAAAAAAAACATTATAGCTAATTTGAGTTAAACATATGTCCAATGATTGTAGAAAATATATGTAAAACGAAAATGTTAAAGTTAATATTAATCAAAGGATGGTAATAAAACAAATTCTTAGTAGAAACTCGCATGTCACGAACTACTATATGTTGTGGCTGCACCGAAAGAATTTTATTATACTATAATTTAAAGAAATCAGAAATTAAGTAGTTATTTAATTCTATACGATAACCATAAAAACAATGTATTTTCTTAAGTTTACTAGTTTATGATTAAGATTAAATGTTTTTAATGTGCGAAGCACTATTATTTTGTCTCAAAAGTATTAGTACAATAAAGGTGAACTTTCTGATTTTGAAGACTGGATTCCTGTTTACTCTACAGGGAGCTACAATTCGAGGTCTTAATAATGATTCTTAAGAGATTTTACAACATGATTCTATTGTTGTTGTTTTTTCAAAACAGCTGATATATTTGAATAAAATTATAAAGACTTATATTTGGTGCAATGAAACTTTATATTCAAAGCAATAATTATTTAATTTCATGGAGATGTTTCGTACATGAAGCAAGTGTAGAAACTTTCAGTATTTGTCCTTAGCACATTCTACATAAATCTTGTTTGAAATGTTACAAGTTAATGTATCGTTAATCTTTATCACTGGTTAATGTATGGTTAATAGCTAGTTGTAAAAAATTCATTTTAGGTACTTTAAAATTCTTTAGAAAATGTAAATCATGATAATTTTTAACTGAATGATACTGAAGAAATAACAAACTAGTGAAAACTTATAGTAATAAATATCAGTAAAATTTTAAAAGATTTTGTTTAAGACTCTTTCTAAATTTAAATTTTCATAAGCATACTCATCTTAATATTTTAATTTCATAAACTTTCATATGCACACAAAAATCAGATCTTGGTAAGATTTACCTCTCTAAATATAGCAACACTTTTATTCAGAAGATAATATATGCAACATAAAAGCAAAATAGGAGAACTTTTTGAAATAATGATAAATACTAAGTTCTAGAGGCCAAACTGATGATTTAAACAGCCTTAAAAAGATCTTAATTCAAACAAGTCTGAAAAAAAATTATCAAATTGCATATACCTAGCTTGAAATGGGATTAGAACACATAAAACTCTCGGCTCGTTTGTTTAGGAGAAAAATCGAAAATTTATTTATTGCATTTTTAATACACTTGTGTTGAAAAATTATTGAATTATTTTAAGAAAAGTTTGTTTTAAAAAATAAGGCATAACCCTAGTCTAGCAGGTATTAGCGTGGAAAGGAAACATTAAAAAAAATTTGATCTTTCTAATTACCCAGTGCATTAGCTGAAACTTTTCCCGACTTCAGAATAATTGGATAAAATGTTGCGTCCCAAGTAAGAAAAAGAAAACTTGAATTAAAAGTTCAGAGGTTTAAAAAAATTGCAACATTTTTGGAAGAAATACCAATGATGGAGAAGCATTAAAATAACCATGGCTTTAATTCTTTTGAAATTCATAGAACTGTTGCATGTCTGGTCGATAAATGTATTTATAATGCCCCTAGTATTGAAAAACTGACGTCAACTCTTATTATGTACAAATTTGTTAATGGATTAGCTCACCTGGATATATTCGTACATCAAAGATTGTTGCACCAAGTTCCTTTTTGTTTTCTTTTGTCTCTCACAAGTCATTTTTATTCGATCCATCTCCAAGTAGTGTTGGAGTAGGCACGTGTTGGGAAAGTTCTATCAACTTTTAAACTTTATTTATTTATTTATTTATTTGTTGTTGTTGTTAAGTGCGTTGAAGATATTTGGCGGGGTATAAATAAATTGTTGAAAACTTATTTTCATTTTCCTTAACTGTTTTTAACTAAGAATTTCCATATTCTTTTTTTGCTTTTCTATGAAACTTGCTTTACAGTTTTCTTTCTTTTTCAAACACGTACTAATGTTTCTTGACAGAAAAAAAAAGAAATAAAATAACCTAATTTGAAATAAAAACATATCTTTATCTAACCACAGGTTACCAAAATAACTTCTAAGGAAAATAAATGCAGGAATATATTTTTTTCAAGCAATTATTTACATGTTTACAGGAAAAGAAGAAATGAAACAATATAATTTAAAATGAAAAATTGAAAAAATAAAAATTAAAACCTTATCTTCCAAGTTACCAAAACAATTTCTGAGATAAAGAAATACAGAAACGTATCTGCATTGTTTTCTGAATATAGATTATTATTCTTCACTTTTGAGAAATATGTTAAGTAAAGGACATATATAATATGTGAGAAATGGAGCTGCACAAATAATTAAATAAATAAAAACTAAGCAAAGTCATTTCTAAATGTACAATTAAAGAAAGTGTTAATTGGTTCAGGTGATATTAATGTAGTTCATTTTAAAGAACGTAACAGACAAATTTAGAAATACAGCAGAAAATTCTTGTCAAATATTTATAAAAACATCTACTAATTCTCAAATAAGTTTATGAATTTGATGTCAAATGTAAACAAATGTTTCTGAATTAAGATTAAACCATTTGAAAATTAAGGTAAATTACAAGACAAAATTGCACCAGAAGCTTTCCAGTTTTTAATTGAGATTCTGGATATAGATAAGAATTTTAAAACTCTGGTATTTTTGTCCTACAAAGGGAAATAAATAGACAGTGCTGTAAATAATGTTATATGCATTCATAATTACATGAGTTAAATTTTTATAAATAAGTGAGTATTATTACTGTTTTTAATCAACATAATATGCTTTAAAATACTTAATCGAAAGCTGATTCAAAGTCATTCTGGATATCATAAAAGTGTAAAAAAGAAAATGGTGCTTTACTTAAAAATATTTTCTTCCTTAAAGAATTGCTTTCTTAAATTCTTTAATTTTTAAATTTACTCTCTATATTTCAAAGTATAAGTCGAAATTGATCATATTTTTATGAGGCTCATTATATCAGACTTACTTTAAATCTTACATTTAAGTAAGCAGATAGCTGCTTGGTATAATTTTTCTTTGAATTCATACAAAATTTGGGTACTATTATGGGAATTTTAAAGTTATATACAGAGATTTAAAGCAGCTTAGTATTAATAATTCAAAATTTTTCTAATTTTAATTGTCATTAATCAAGTTTCATTCTTGCTAATAATTCGAATATATAAAAATATTCTCAGTTCAGTCAAGTAAATTGCGAATTTTCAAACTTTCTTTTGTAAAATGATTGCGGAAAACTTTATTTTCTTACTATCTTTTGAACAGATCAGTTCTTCAAAAAATGATATAGAATTCATAAAACACTCCAACCAAATACTAATGGCGCAACCGTGTTTCTCAAAATGAATCTGAGTTTTCTGTGAATATATCTTGGATATAAAAAAGATGATTAAAAATACTTGACCTATTTCTTTTTTTCTTTTGGACAAAGAATCGCGCAATAAAATATTTTGTTAAATGCAACTGTCACATATTCTAAAAGACAAACATAAACAGCAACGTCTTTCCTTAGAAAGTTTAGAAATTTGAAAAAAAAATATATACATAATTAGAAAGCGTTTTTATTGTTTTTATTAGTTACATAAAAAAATCATTTTTTTTTATTACTCTCCAGTTTTATCAGAATTAGGTATTCTAGAATAATGTAAAATTCTTAAAACACAGAAGCTTCAAAAACCAAGTTTTTAAGAATAATCATATGCTTCCCTTAAAATATAAGAATCCAAAATCATTCATAGAGAAATCTAATAATGGTTCATAGTATAAAAGGCTTGTAAACATTTTTTCTTTTTTCTTTTTGAAATGACAGCTGTTTAACAACTTACTAAATATTCACCTTTTAAACTTTTCTAATATAAAACCAACAAACCTGAACAAAATTTGATCTGAGATTGCTGTAATTACTCAGTATAGACATACAGACATATTTATATATTTTTCTACGTGCTTGTCTTATAATATTAAAAAAGATTTAAACAATGAAAGTACTGTAAAAGGAACAGTGACAATACTATATAATAAAAGTCAATTCATTAGTAAAAAAATAAATTTTTTTCAGTTTATCACTTCAAAATTATTTTTGTTTCCCATTTCTGGTTCATTATATAAATTCCCTTAAATGATTGACTTTTGGATATAAATGTAGAAACATCTTATTTCATTCCGTCCAATACAATTGATTGTGATAACAATCTTGAAATATTTAGAAAATAAATGTATTATCAAAATAAATATATTTAAACACCATTAAATATTACTGAACTATAGATACACATTAAAAGAAATAATTTTGATTTATTCGTGTATAAATTATTTCTTGATTAAACCAGTCAACATGTAACTAGAAGACTCTATTACTATTAATATAAGGCATAAAAATCATAAATTATCATCTTCACTGTATTTCGTGTAGGAATAAAAACTAACTTGATAATTTCAATTCATGACATAAAGTATCGCAATAATTTTTCAATTATCATTTCCGCATACAAAAATAAATTATACATATAATAAATTAATGTACTAAATGTCATTTCATAAACGTCCTACAGTCCACTAGATTTTCTTATTTTAAAAAAAGTAACTCTGTATTCTGTTACAAGTTGTTTTAGCTATAATTATTAGTATAGTTCTTTAAAGCTTTTTTTCAAAATAAAATTCGTGATTTTTTCTGAGAAGGAAAAAAGAGACATTAATATTGATTTATTCTTTTACAAAATAATTAAAAATGAAAGTGATTATCAAGCTGTTAAGATTATTTTTCACTAATAGATGAAAACAGTAAAATACTAAAATTAATTTTATTTTTTAAATGCATAGAGTATTATATGATGTCCGTAATTTCCTAAATCAACTATACGTATAACAAACTATGTCATTAAATGTTATTTTATATTAAAAGCTAAAATTTACTGTTTTTTTAATTTTAAAAAAGTGATTATCCATTCTATTACCTGTCTTTTTCCTTATTAATTATTATTAGAGCTTCTTTTATTGTGTTTTTGATATGAACTCTATTTTCTGCCGCCTTTCTGAGAAGAAGAGAAACGTTTCACATACCGTGCGGAGAAATTCCGTTTTGGCCTTCCCTCAGAAATAGTAGAATGCGACTGGGGATCTCATTTTGAGTTCGCCAATAGAAAATTCTCCTTGACGCATTTGTCGCGCATCGAACTGGAATGGCGCAGATACTTTCAAAATGATAACGAGAAATCGAGTGAGAAGAACCGAATCTCCATAATTAGCAGCCATTGATAGTAATGCACAAATAAGTATTTGAAAATCTCTTAGGGAGAAAATTGTTTAAATGTAAACAAACACGTATCAAAATAGATATATACAGGGCTGCTGTTGGTAATAGAAAAAAAATGTAAAATGAATGATAAAGTAACTATACTAATAATTCTTTTGATGATATAAATTAATGAAACTTAAATTCTCATTCCCTGATTTCTTTATCCCTTTCAAACAGGAAATTTTTTTTTCTTTCTTAAAAAGTGTATTGTGACACAGAGAATTAATAACAAAATGAATCAATAACTAACGAAAAGTGGAAGGAGGTCAAATTTAAAGTATTCGATTAACGAATTCAGCAAAAATAATTAGGTTAATTTATTTTATCATCACTTTTCACAAGCAAATCTTGAGAAACTGTAAAGATTTAAGAGCTTTAAAAATGTTGCTTTTTATAAGTATTAAAATAATAAAATAAAAAATTTCATTAATATTTCTATTATATGCGTTATCTTTATATGCAGAAGATGTAAATTAGGTGTATTTTCTTACATATTTAATTTCATAAAATTGATTTATTAAAGTTTCTATACGCCCAAAAACGTTGTGAATCTCACTTAGGTTTGGTTTCACTAAATTAACATACAGCTTTTGAAAGCTGTTTTGGGATTGATCTCATCAATCAGATTATAAATCCGATACCCGATTCCAGAATTCCCTCCATTTCCCTAACCTACATCATTGTAAGAAACTATACTGTGACTGCAGATTAAATGTCCATCATGCTAAGGAACAGGCAGACCTATGCAAAATGGAGTCTCAATACTGTAATCATTCAAGACTTAATCACTAACCAATGCTTTTGGAATAGTGAATAGCAACCTATAGTTTATGAAGCCTGATTTTTAAACGAATATTTAAAAAAGACAGATAAACTGTCACTTAAAAAAGGATAATCTTTACTAGAAGACAATAAGAAATTAAAGAAGATATTTATAAATCACTGTCTTCAAATGCATGCCAGTTTGATTAAAAAAATATCAAATATTCTCTATGCTTATATAAATTACCAAGGGAAATAATGATTATTCTAAAGAACCTTTATAATAGTTATATTTATTTGAATATCCTTATAACACTTAAAATTTACTTTTGAATATAAAGAAATTTCATTAAATTCGCTTTCTATAAATAATTTAAATTTTCAATAGAAATACTAAATAAACTTATCCATAATTGTAAATGTTTAACCCTCTCGCTGCGTAATTCTTAATCAGTTAGTCTCAGTCAGGTCTGTTAACCCAGATCTAAATGAAACCAGAAAAGCCGAAACAAAACCGTGAATGGGAAACGAGGGGATTGGACAGATAAATAGACAGAAAAATGGATCCCCGCGAAATTCGCGGGTTGCGCAAATTTTGCTACTTCTACTTTGCCCGTGGAAATCGCGAGATACGTAGAGAGGGTTAATGAAGCTAATTAGTTTACGAAATGTAAGATGGATAAATATTAATAAATTGTTTCAGCTAAACTTATCAGGATTTTCAAATTTATGAAAAAATTTATTAAATGTATGTTTTCTATGCGAAAGATTCAAATGCATGTGCTCATAAGCAAATTATAAGTTTAAAAAAAAAACCTTCAACATCTATCGTGCTGTTTCAAATTTAATAGATGCTGAGAAATATTTGAAATACAATTAAAAAGCTTATTGCTTCGCTTTTTTATCTGATAGCTCATTTATGAGAATTACTAGCTTGATTTATATATATGGTGATACAAAAATTTCTGAATAAATGAAGCAAGTTTGACTTTAAAAAATGGGGATTTAAAGCATTTTACAATTTTTTTTTCATTAACTCATTAATTATAAATTCGTCTTGTTTGTATTATGCTTTTCCTATAAAACTTTATTATTTCACCATTAAGTAATTTTTTAAATTCCTTTGGACTGTATGTTTTACTTGTATTATGTTCAAATAACTCTATAATCCTCTTCATAATCGTAAAATATTTAGAAATATACTAGTCAGAGATTATATCAACTAAATTAACTAAAGTTCCGAACTAATACATACAACAACAAAATATCAAAACATTTCGTATTATATTGCTTTATGATGTTTTTAAAAATGTACTGTACATGAAGAATTCTAAATATCAGCTGTTAAAAATCCTTTAAAGGTTTTTTTTTAATTTTAACACCCAGCAAGAATAACTTTTATTTTCTTTTAGTTAAAAAGATTCTGCAGTTTGAACGACATGTTTTAAAAAATTAAAACATTCTAACCAAATCAGCTTTTAAAAAATAAATATTTTACTTTAAAAAAATTTGTAATCATGATTCCTAAATCAGGCAAAAGATTATAGGTTAAAAACAGATTCGTTTGAAAATAATTGTGCACATTTGAGAATTTTCAGATTCTTTGACTCGTCAGTGATTTCCAGATTTCTCCATTACTTACACTTGTTCATACGACGACATTTGGCGCACAAAACATGCTTCTCATATATAATCCAAAAAAATTCCAGTAGAATTCATTAGTAAACATAACCACCTTCCCTGCCGATGGAGGTTGGGACATATTGACATCTGTTGTACTTCAGTGAGGCATACTTTCCTCCTCTGATCACTATCTAAATTCTTCACGCTTATTGGGTAATTCTGGGAGTGGTGAAAATTCATTTGTTGAGGAATCCGTAAGGCACTTTTTTCCATTACTGTTATTGGAGTCTGTGTTGAATTTTAAAGGAAATATTACTTTTTTTACAATGAGGAATTTGATCGCAATTAGTTTTCCCATGCCCCTTAGTGCCATCTGTTTGCTTATCCCTCTAATAACTCTCAGAGAAAACTTAATAGCTGTGCCGGAGCAGGAAAAAGTGTGGAAGTTCTGGATCTACTCTCTTAATGACACACAACTGTTGCACAGTGCAGTTTGTTTAGAACACAAAACATCGTAAATGCCATCTAAAATGCTGCAATGTTAGAAGGAGAGGTCGCATACATCTGCTATTTGAAGTATTCCCTCAAGAAAAAATATAATAGCTAGGTGAATGCGTATCTTATTTTACACAACCACAATTTACTTGATAACTTTATGTTTGATCTCTTGTTGGGTACTCTCATATAGGAATCATCCATTACGGAGATGAAAATAAGTTGTTCAAAGCCACGGCAGTTCCTACTCAAAATCAGATCTCAGTTCCCACAGAAATATAAAATTCGCGCTCTAGAGTAAAATGCAGGATGATTACATTATTATTTAGCATTCAAACTCCAGACGTTACTCATTAAGAGTACTTGACATAAGAAGATTTTGCAAGATCGATAAACAACTTATTTGTGACATGAATTCCGGAAATCGCGCAAATAAATGTAATTTCAATACATTTTATTCTTTTAGCCAATTCATGTAAGGTATCCTTTTGTACTAAATCGATTATTTTTTAATATTTTGTAGTTTACTTCCTTTAAATCCTGTACTAGTTTCAAGATAGGGGCATTATCGAGCATCCTGTATAGGCATAGATAATGAAATAATGTATTGCAACAGTCAAAATTACAATATTTATTCATTCATCAAGACCTGCATTTATTCATCTCAAGGCAATTTTGAAAAGCAATTATCCAAAATAATATTTTTTTTCTAAAATATAAAAAATGGGAATACAGGATATTTGCAATGAATACATGATTTTAACAATCTTTAATTCATTGTAGTACATAAATCTTTTGCATTTTTTTTTCTTTGCAACCTATATAAATTTTGATTTTCGGTTTTTTTTTTTTTTTTTTTTCTTTTTTTTTTCCCTTTAACCTTTGAGTTTGAAATACGTGCATTCTTTCATTGCTAAACCATAACATGAAACAGTTTATTTTATATTAGTATCTATAAATATATTTTCTTCACTTCACTCTGAAAACACAGTATAATGAGCTTCCAAATGAGTAACAATCTTCTTGAAAATATGAGAAGAATTCCTTCTAATATCAGAAAATACTGGAACATAGTCTTCAGTTTGCTCGATCTTTATTGCATACGAAAGTCAGAAAATGTGCGCTGAATACAGTGCTTAGAGAAAAATGTAATCGATTTTTCCTCTCATCTGTGGATCATGAGGAGCAGTGATAATATTAAATATTTTCTTTGACTTTCAAAGCCATGTAAATAATCATAAAAATCTAGCGAAAAATCATTAAACTGTCATGAATTTCTAAAGACAGCTGAATATGAAATATTGAATTTTTTTTTTTTCAAAAAGGGCCAGCAGTTATTTTCTTTAGTAGATGAAACTCCTAAAAGAAATATTCAGTTCAATGAATTCAAACATTTCTCCTTGCATTTATAAATTTCTTCAAACGAATTAAATATTAACTGTATCTTATTATCACATTGATACAGGAAATAAATACCAGCAAGAGCATTTTTACGGATAAATTGAAATATCATAATTTTTTATAAGAGTTTTTAAGTTATAGCTTCTGTGATGAATAACTGAAAATGCGATAAAAGGATTATAGAAAATCTCAAAATCCTGGTTTCGAGATCCAATTCCACCTGATATCCGTCTTGTCAATGCCCTTGATTCGCCTTAAAATACCACCAAGACATATAAAATCAATAAGACACCATCAAGTTGGTGTGATGTGGAATTTTGGAAATTTGGGGTCTGCACAAGTGTCGATCTGATCATTACGAAGACCACCTAAGATTCAAAATTTTGAAGTGTATTCCAAAATCATTCTCGCATAGTTTCATGATATTAATCGAACAGATAAACTCCTGGCTCGGTAGTCAAATATTTGCAGACTCCGTCGTTGCTTCCTTCAATGAATGAAAATAAAACATATTTCACTTGCAGAAAAGCTCTATCAACTATTACATAATTCCGAAATTCAAAAAAACTTATAATTTTTCTATTATAAAAGTGTTAAGTAAGAATTCAAAAAGCATTATCACTCCTATTCTAATAGCTATCAAAATTTCAAATAGTAACGCCGTTTTCCACGAGCAATATTTGTATAATCTTTGAGAAAACGGAAAACTTAATTCAGGCACTCATAACTTCGACGATTTCAACTAATAAAAAACTTTGAAAAAATTAAATTAAAAATTAATATAAAAAAACTTTTTTAAATAAGGAAATTTAATATATATTTTTTACATCATTATCAGTTTTCGATTTCACATAAGTAATGTTTCTTATGTCTACATCAATTGCAGAATTTCTTACACGAAATAACCATGTTGTATATTCTTTGATATATTAATATTCTTCATGTCATCTTAACAGAAAAGTTTACTTGGTTTATTAGCAATAATATATCTGTCACAGTATCTAAGAAAATTTAACTTATAAAAAAACTTACAATTCCAAATATCTTTTTTGCCAATATTCGTTCGATTAAGCTCGCGAGATACTAAATTCATACAACTATGGGCATACAAATATTTTAAATGTTTCTTTTGAGTTTTCCAGGGTATATCCATGTTTCTTTTATTTAATAATTATATATTTATAATAGAAAAGTATCTTTCTCAAAACACAAAGTATTCCACAAGGTTCCTCTTTTCATTTTATTACTGGAAACCTTTTTCAACATTATTTGAAAAAAAAAATCACATTGTCAAGCTTTCTGATATGTTGATAGTCATCTAATATTTAATCCTGGAATAATTAATAGAACTAGGCAGATCTTATATTTTTCCTCCTTAAAAAAGAATAATTATCAATTTTAAGAAGATATTTTTGCTTTAAAAAGTAAAGTATGAAATAATTTTATAGAAATTTATGATAAAAAGAAAGGATTTCAATTTCACTATCAATATATTTACATTCTGGTCATCCGATATTCTATCTAAAAATCAATATACAACGTCATTCTCAATAAACTATCTGAAATATCAAATATTCTAAATTTACAACTTAAAAGAACAATGTATTAAAAACTAATTATTTCTCTAAATTTTATTCTAAATTATTTCGAGCTTTGATTTCGGTTGTAGTAATTTTTCTTTTTTCTAATCTAACTAACTTTAATCTACCAAAATATATAGCAATACTTAATATACCAAATTGGCTTTTGACACAATTAGTTGTTTGAATTACTTTTTCGTTTCAACTGCGTGAAATTTTATATATAATTCTGTGTATACATTTGTGTGTTTTTTGTTTATATTATATTTTTAAAATTAGGATTGATCAATTTCTTAGGGTGATGCTTTTTGAAAAATAATGGCTCCCTTTTAACATTTTATTCGTTGGATGTCGAGTAGAACAAAGGACCTTTCTCAGCGTAAACGGGATATTTCCCCTCCTGAAGAGCAATATTTAGAGATGTTCTTTTTATATTTCCTTCTCTTTTTTTTCTTGTGGTTTTTGCGCGTTTATGTGCTTCTAAAAAGGGAAAGAAGTATTTATTTCCTTAATTATTGCATTGATACACTTTCTTCCAGCTGCAAAGTTTCATCAAATAAGGTATCCAAATGTACGAAAGAGCTTTGCCCCTGTAGAAGTTAATAATAAAATGTAGTAAAAAGTAAATTTTTACACGGCCCCTATAGCGAAAAAAGTTTCATTTCTCTGACTGCAAAATTTGATGAGATATTAAAAGGCAGTCCATTTTTTTAAAACTTCAGACAAATGTTTTAGCTTTTCAGGTGTCATATACATATCACAAAAAGTTATTAAAAGGGAGGAATTATAATGCATTTATTAAGTTAAGTAAATTTTTTTAAACGTTCTATAATATCTTGATTGAAGTGCTTTAAAAAAACTTTTCAAAATGAACATAAGTGATTAGTGATACAAAATTGCATTCTTCTAATAACACTTGCATATATGCGAATCATTTCGTCACTTGTGACATCAAGACAAGTCTTCTGGAATCCGTTTACAAAAATAGGCTGAATCGTCAGGAGAATGTAGTACACCGAAGAAAGTAAACAGTTTCATAAATAAGTCAACAGGCATCAAGTCAGGTGATAAGAAAATAATCAGTAGGTTGCTGTAGACAAATACTGATATCAAGGGATTCAACATTCGAATATTGTCTTACACCTGACATATGATGAGAAGGAGAACCATCTAACTGAGACAACATCTATAGAAATATTGTCAAAACCCAAAGAATTCAGATATAATGCTATTCAAAACTCAATATATCGATCATCATTTAGCATACTGTTATGCAAAATAGGACTAATCAAAGAATTTCTTATAATTCCATACCACACATTTGTAGAAAATTGTTACTAATAATGAGCCTCTTGTACAAAGAATGGGTTGTTGTTTTTTTCGTATGGAAAGTGATAATTTTGATCATTAATGACGATTTGACTATCCACCCCTGTGGGTATACGAAAAGGTGGGGGTCTGGCTCCTTCCGTCGATGACGGGACATACTTCCTTAGGGAAGAGTTGTACCGTGGCCGGTGATGGCTCTTAGGAGTCATCTACAGTTCCCGTCAGTGTTGCTGTCCCGGCGTTCAGGTCATACAAGTTTTTCCGTGTGCCTTCTGGCGCGTCGGAGTAGTCAGTCCATGACTTCTGTCTCGGTTATAGAAAGGTTTGTTTGTCCAAATTATTATTTCTAGAGGAGGAAAAATTTGATTCCACCGGAAGTGGGGACTGATTGTAAAATTCTGGACATTAATTAGTATCTTATTATAGCTGTTCATAAAGTCCATGTATGTTATACGGATAACAATAATTATAATAATAAATTCCTTGCACATCCGTTTTTGAAACGATGAGTTCAGAATTGATAGTTCTTATACTAGCATGATGGTAACTTGAAAAATAAATAACCAAAAATATCAATTATTCTGTCCTGTAAAAACGCCGCACCCTCATCGAGAAAGTAGAAATTGTGTAATTTGCAATCGTTAAACCGTTCTGTAAATGCATTTGCTAGAAAATCGGAAAACGGCTTTTGTATTCTTCTGTGAAGAAGCATTATGTTTATAAACAATATAAATCATAAAGGATTTCAAAGATTTCTTTGTTACTGAAATATGTCATTCTTAGAAAAGCTTAATATCACACACAAATTCAAGCAAAGAAATTTCTTTACTTTTTTTTAGTATTTCTGGGCCCTATCTGAGATATCTTAAATGTTGTTTCTCAAAAAATTGATATAATGAATGTTTATATCTTAATTTTAATATAATAAATGTTTCCACCTAAATTTGTAATAAGCCTCTCCATATTTCAAAATAATTATGTTTCTGTAAATATTGTAGAAAGAATCCTCAAGCTTTGTGTGTGAATAGATGAATGCACAAGTGTCAATTAGAAAAATTTTAATATTTTGCACTTTTACACTGTTGGGACCATATAAAATTTCACAATTATTTTAACTTTTAATTATGAATCTCCACAGAAGCCAAAGAATATTCATACAGTTGTCTATATCATTAAATGAAACTTCATAGTTGGAAACGTAAGTGTAATTGCAATAGTTAAGGAAGTAAACGCTCGTTCCATTTTGTTGGAACACTTGCAAATATGTAAATGAAAGACGAAGAAGCAGCTTTTGAATTCTTTAACACAATTTATTCTTCATTTTTCAACTAAAATTATTCAAGTTTTAGATTTTGTCATGATATTATTATTCAAGTCATGACGAGAGCGGCGACAGGAAGTAGCAAAAAGTGAAAGTGAGAAAATATTTTGTGCTTATACAGATTTAGAAAGGAATCTTTCTATTCAACATTTGATTCAGTGGGAAAATAAATTAGAAGTTAAAGTAATTAGAAAATCATTTTTAAAAGGCAGCTAGTTTGAAACTATAGCTACATATATATATATACATATATA
>JAPMOR010030653.1:0-10099 GCA_026543865.1 Argiope aurantia | reverse complement strand
GAACCAAAATCATTTAAACATGAAAGCAAAGTACTTACTAATTGAAAATATAATTCCAAAAGACAATGTGACGTAAAAACTTGTTAGTGCAATTGCACTTCCTTAAATTGAATTAAATTTAATTTTTCCACGTTTACAGCTATATATGCTTACCACGTTTTGTCATAATGCAACGTCATCAAAGTTGAAGCGCCACCTGTTGAGTCACAACTCAAAGCTAACAAACCGAAGGAAGTCAGAAATCAGACAGTCCTTCTCTTATCAAAATTTCTATATTGCAAAAGTTTTTGGGAAATTCGTTAATAGTTAAGTTTTCAATGAGATTTTTTGTTGGTAAAATATAAGAGCTTTTATTATTGTATATTTTTTAATGCTGTTAAATTGTGAAAATATCATATTTTTCAAAATTTTAGAGTGTAAATTAGAATGGTAGTTACTAAATTTAATTATTTTAAAGTTAAATTCATCTCTTTTATCAAAAATACCTATTAAAGTTTTTCCATTATCAATTTCTATATTTAAATCTAAATAACTAGCTTTAAGTTGATTTCGTTTGTTTGAGTCAAAACCAAATCTTTTGGGTAACAATTAATAACATCATTAGGATTAAACAAATTTAACAAAATTAAGTCATCAATATAACTCCAGCCTATTATTAAGTTGTGTTTAATTATTTGTTTTTCATAATAATGTAGGAAAATATTGGCTAATACACTTGAAAAGGCTGTTTTCATTGGAATTCCCTTTACTTGTTTATAGAAATTAATTCCGTTAAAAACATAGTTTTCTTTAATGTTAAATTTACATAACTCTAGCAAATTACTTTTTGTAATAATATCTCTATTTAAATATTCGTCATATATAATAGTACATATTTCTATTAACTTTTCATGAGGTAGATTAGTGTACAAATTTTCAAAATCATAAGTATCAAGCTTATTAATATTGTTATCTTTTAGAAAGTTCAAAATATCTTTATTACTATTGATAATAAAATTATCTTCATCTTTAATTTTATCTAGGACAATTTTCAAGTATTTAAAGAAATGTTTTCTTGTATAGTAATTATAACTACCGGTGCTACAAGTTACGAATCTAAAATTTATTGGTTTTTTTATGAAATTTTATTGTTGGGAACAGGTAAGGGTAGTTTAAAAAGCAAGTCTTCATTTTAGTTTTTTTAGCATCCTTTTATCCATTTCCTTTTTCCCGGTGCTATTTAATTTGTAAGTTGAATTGGAGTTATATTCATTAATTAGAAGTTCTTTATAATAATATTTACAAATTAAACCGAAATTATTTGCCGATTTATCTATTACTGCAACAACAAACCTCTCTTTTGAATTCTTTATTTCTTTTTTCAATGCTTTGTTGAAATAAATTCCTCGTTCTTTAGTTCTAAAGTTATCTGCATTAAATTTTGTTTTAATTTCCTTTAAAATCCTTACTTTCCATTCTCTGAAACCTTCTAGAGGCCAATGGTTTTTCCGAGATAATTTGGAAATAAAAATATTTAAATCTTTTCCAATAGAAATTAAGATTTTTTTAATGTTCACTCTTTCTCTCAATGTAAATTTTGTTCCCCTTTCCATTAAATCTCTTAAAGAGCTAGACTCTATAATTTTCAAATTCCCTGTTATAATATGTCCTTTGTCAGCATCTATATAATCTTTACAAATGTCTTTATTACAATTACAATCTGTCTTGTCTATTTTATTTAAATTTTTACTATAGTAATTATAGCTACAGATTCTTTTTCTTAAAGTTGCTGAATAACTAAATCCTATCGAAACCATTGCATTATCCTTTAAAGGAAAAAATTCTTTACTGTTGTGCATAATTTTAGGTAACCCTAGGTTTTCGAAGCAAATATCCAAAATTCTCACTACACAGTACTATTTATTTAAATTACTTTTATTTTTAAATAGTAAATCGTTTTTTTCCTATATTAAGCTTGAATTTGATTAGATCCAGAATTATGAATTTAATGAATGAATTTTCAAACTGTAAATCTTCAAATTTGTTATTAATAAACCATCTAATTTTATTTTTCCTAAAGCCAAAAAGATATTTCTTAATTTTAAGAAGGTTTTCATTATTATGTTCCAAATTACACAAATTTTGAAATTCTTCAGGTACTATATCAAAATTGGCTCTCTACCTTTTCCTCTCTTAAATCTTTTACTTTTGTTTTCTTTATCTAGAAAATCTTCAAAGATGTTAAGTTTGTTATGAATACAAATGTTATCCAAATCCCCGTAACCTTCTCCATTTAACTTGCTGTTGAGTCCATAAGGAAACAAAGTTTTTAAGTTACATCTATACTTATAATAAGGCTCAGTGTGTGTGTGTGTGTGTGTGTGTGTGTGTGTGTGTGTGTGTGTTGGCGCTCTACAGGCCAGACCATTCAACCTACAGCTACCAAATTTGGCACGTGTATACCTTGGAGGCCGGGAATGTGCACCTGGGAGTTATTTTTTTAAATTTTTAATTAGAATTTTATTTATTTAAAAATTAAGCAATATTTTGGCGTGTTTCTGATATAACTTCCGAAAATATTACCGCACAAAAAAGATTTTTACATGAAGTTAAAGATCAAAAATTTATCTTTTAAATGATACCAATGTTTTAACCTTAAAATTAAATTTCTATTTTTAATGAATTTTTATATAAATATTTTAACTATGTTTTTCAATAATTTTTTTCGTAAAAAATAAAAATTAAGATTAAGCACGTTTTGCATTCATGGGAAAAAATAGCTTTTTTCAAAGTGTTGCCATCACATTGATTAAAGCTCTAACTGAAAATAAATCTAAATTTTTGGAAATGAAATCTGCAAAAATATAATTTTCGGCACGTGTCTGTAGGAAATGAAACAAATATGAAATATTTTTTCTAAAAAATAAATTCCAGAAAAATTATGATCTTTTACACTCTCTATATTATTAATCCGATAAATCAATTTTATTTTAAGGCAAGTTTTGTTTAATATGAACAGGATATCCATTCATATCAGGGCCACACAGCTAATTTGTAAACCTTTAGTAAGACACAGATCTGCTAAAATGGTCTAAATAGAAAATGATTATATTTTATGTAACTTGATTCAATAAATGCTCTAATAAATAACGAATTTTTGATTTTACATAAAGCTTCTGCTGTGGAAATCACGAATAACAAAATGTTCTTGAAACGCTAATATTTTTAAAAAAAAGAGTTAATTTCCAATCAACTAAATCAATCACTTAAACTGACTGATTTATGAAAATTTGAATATCACTATTCAATAAAAAAAAAAGGATAATTTTAGATTTTCCATCGATCGTTTCAAAGAAAATACGCCAATAAGCGCGCAGGTTTCTCAAGATTAATTGGCCTAAGATTATGAAAATGTTCAGTTTTTCTAAATTTTTTACATTCGATATTTCATAAAGAAGTCTTAGTTGATCGTCGAAAATAGAAACATTAATTCATTTATTTAAAATTTGGTGTGTCCAGAATATTTCTCAGAATATGATACCTTATTGCATTAAATTTAGACTTCATAATTTTTGAAATATATTTATAGGCCGGTACAAAATACTATTATTAATTTCATTTCAATCCTTTTGAAAGCAAAACTAAAAACTGAATTTTATGCTGAATCTGAGAAATTTTTGTTGAATTAGTGTTTGAGATATTACATAAATTATGAAAAATATTTTGTAGTTCACATAGGACTTAAATACCGAGCTATTCTGTTTTCAATTCTCATATTCAATAATAATAATAATAAATAAATAAATAAATAACGATAAAAATGATAAATAAAATAAAACGCTTGGTTTCCTTAAAAAATATCAATTGCAATTTCAGCATTTCCACTTTAAATTAAAGTTGAAGTTTTACCGGAAATGAAAACAAATTAGGAAAATATATATAGTAAATTGAACGAAACGATCTAAACAACATTATAAGTTTGTTATGACTATCAAAATTTGAAGATTAAAAATGTTTTGTTTAAGAATATATTAAGTGACAAGTTATTTAAAATATTTAATTGAAAATTGTAGCGAGCGGTAATACTACTTTTTTTTTCTCTAAGGGGTCTGACTCTTGTCCAACAAACTGACCCCTCGTGACCCGAAAATCCCAGAAAATTAAGGTTCTGGAGACAAACTTAGTATCACAAAAATAAAATAAATTCCAAAAAACAATTCAGATAAAAACATAGCAAATCAAAATACAAAATACCATGAAAATGGAACCAAAATCATTTAAACATGAAAGCAAAGTACTTACTAATTGAAAGTATAATTCCAATAAACAATGTGAGGTAAAGACTTGTAAGTGCAATTGCACTTCGTTAAATTCAACTAAATTTAATTTTTCCACTTTTACAGCTATATATGCTTACCACGTTTTGTCATAATGCAACGTCATCAAAGTTGAAGCGCCATCTGTTGAGTCACAACTCAAAGCTAACAAACCGGAGGAAGTCAGAAATCAGACAGTCCTTCTCTTATCAAAATTTCTATATTGCAAAAGTTTTTGGGAAATTCGTTAATAGTTAAGTTTTCAATGAGATTGTTTGTTGCTAAAATATAAGAACTTTTATTATTGCATATTTTTTTAATAATGTTAAATTGTGAAAATATCAAATTTTTGAAAATTTTAGAGTATAAATTAGAATGGTAGTTACTAAATTTAATTATTTTAAAGTTAAATTTATCCCTTTTATCAAAAATACCTATTAAAGTTTTTCCATTATCATGTTCTATTTAATTGCAAGTTTTTAAATTTGTCCTAGAATTTCATTTACATTCGATACAATAAACACATTTAAAAAAATTGCCTAAATATCTAAACTAGCCCAATCTTCACAATATAAAGCCTTTGAATAATCAACAGAGATAAGTGGCATTTAATCTCGCATACAGCAGCTCTTCGGTTCTGTACCATCGTTGTAAGTTAAGCATAAGGATACCTCAATAAAGCCGCGTTCCAACAACCTGTGCTCGCCTTGAGAACGACGCATTTTACCCTCTTTTCCCTCTCTTGTAGTTTTTTTGGGTTGTTTGATGTCTGTTCATTTTAACGACAATCCGCACCGACGTCCACAGGCGAGGGTGGTCCAACAATGGGTCAGTTGAAATTCTTACGACCTATCCGTAAAGGTCGCATGCCATCGGAACGCGGTTTAAAGCATATGTGCTTAACAGAGAGCTAAAGAACACCATTAGACCCGATTTACCCATCTCCGGGTAAGTTTATTGAGTTAAGCTAGCCTTTACAATCGATGCCCGAAAAATTGAAAAGGTTCAATGTCATTACTAAGGTTACAACTTCTCAACCCACAAGATTGGGGGAGAATATTCTAAATATCGATTACCCTTATAATAAACATAATAATAATGTTTGGTGTATCAATTTTGAAAGTACATCGGACTAAATGTATTTTTTGCTTCCGAAAAAGTCTGCAAACAGGTCATTTCATAATTAAAGCTCAACAAGTGTTGCAAGTTGCCGTATGGCTCCTTAATGTATCAGTCATATGCCACTCAAATGCACTTTACCTTATTCTAACTAGGAAAAAAAATATCACATCTTGATTTGGAAAATATCTATAATTAAAAGACATTTTTTTTCTTTCAAATCATGCAGTTTTAGACGATACATACCGTCATTGTTTTTAAAAATCACAGGGAAGAGTTAATGTTTTTCCTTTGACAAAATAACATTGAATGATTGTATTATTCTGAAATGTATACACTATATTTTCAAGATTATTATAATTTAATTTAATAATGCTCATAATATTTGTCATGAACTTATTAAGATGCACGATAAAAAATATTTATAATGATTATTATATAGCGAAAAACTCATAAAAATAGTCATTTGTATTTTTAAATTCTCGAAAAATGTGCCAAAGGAGATATTTTGAGCGATATCATTGTTCAATAGGTAAACCCCATGCAAACTTTGATTCGTTCACTTTAGGAGCATTCTCAACAACGCAAAGTGCACTTTCACAATGAAACAATATTATCGTCGAAGTACAATAAAGGTCGGCAATCTATTTAAGATAAAAATAATATTTTAGAGTTTTCAAGATATCTACAAAACAAAGAACAAAGGCTTTACTAAAAAATGCTGGTAAGTACAAACTATCAGCATTTGCTTTGTAGCATTCCAATACATCAGGAAAAGAGATTCTGAAATTTATCACAGATAGTCTTATTAGAGCAAAGATAATAGATAATTTCATGTGAAGATTTAAATATGAATGCAGCCCTTTGAAATTATTCATTTTTTGTAATCTTTTGCTCGACACGCATTCCGCCCACTGGAAGCATGTAAGCGTTTCAATTTTTCTTATTAATTCCTTAACTTGTTGTAATATTTTTCATCTTCAAGCTTCAAACAGTCTATTTCTTGAAACAGTTCAAATATTTTTAAGCCGGTTTACTGTTTTTCAACGAATATACTCTTCATGGAAAAAGTACAACATTTTGCGTTTTGACTAGTTTATTCAGTGACAATTTTTCTTTTTATATAGTAATGGCTTAATTACTGAATTTATAAAAAATAATTTATTATTTTTTATATAACATCTATATGTTTATGACAATTTAGATGTCCATTTTCCGAAAATATCGAAACAGTTAAATGTTTAAATTTCATATTTCCAAATTAAAAACAATTCATTTGAAAGAGTTAACTGAAAACTAAAACTACTTAACTAGTGTGATTGATATTATCTATCGTTATAATTGTTTGACATTTTTGGAGTATATCTTTGTATGAATTAAGATTTTTAAACACTGACAAATAAATAATACAAATAAAATAGTTTCAAAAATATTTGTTTTCTTAGTTTTAAATAAAATAACTTAACTTTTTAACAAAAAAATAAATATATAATTCTTTGATAAAGATTTAAGACAGCTAAACGAAATCATAAAAACATAAGTCAGATGTTAAAAACTGATCTGAGGAAATTGAAATTATATTTATACTGTGCTTCAATAATAAAAAGTTATTTATTTTTTACAGTTTTTAGTGTTTTTCATTTTTATGCTATGTGTATTTATTTCCTGACTTCACACACATTTCGAAACTTGTATTGGTTGTAATGTTTTAAATGATAATATAAAAATTAAATTAAAATTAATTTTATTACATTACAGTATGGTTTTCAGGCAGACATATGTTTTCTTTTGACTACGGTAACTTTTTCGTACGATTTTATTTACCTTTATTTGTTTCATGCAAGTGAAAAGTCTTAGATTTTTTTTTTACTTATCGATGTTATTGTAATTCTGAAATATATTGAATGTTAAAATATTGATTCATTTTTTCAATGTTTTTAAGTGCACTAAAATGAAAAAATCATAGTATTTATATTCTATTCTATATTATTATCTAAATTTTGTATAATATATTTATTATTTCATATATTATTATTAATTGATTATATATTATAAATATTTTATATATTTGATTTTGAAGAAATTTGATTTTGATTTGTGAGAAATTGAAAAAAAACGGGAAATTTAGAAATGATGAATATAAAAGTCAGGAAATTCTTAAATATTATAGAAAATTATATTTAAAATGCGATAATATTCTACTTTCCTACAATTGTTTATAAATTACTTTTGTTTGTAAACATTTTCTTGAAATTTATTTTTGATAAAAACTAATAAAAAATATGTAAAAGCATAATTTATTATTTTTTAATTATTTCATTTAATCTTTAGTCTTTTTTTTTTTATTCTTTACATTTTAAGGAGAAAATTTTACTTATTTTGCGTCTTCATCTTCAATTTCTTGGCAATAATATGTGCTGCAGAGCTGGTGAAATCTGGCTGCTTATTAAAGGAAAAAGCTCTTGTTTTACTTGAAACAGCTGAAAATTTTCTAACGAAAGCAAAAGACTCTTATCCCTCTTGCAGTAAGTTTGAAAAGTTTTTCATTTCAAGTTATCATATTAATCATATTATTTAATTACTAAATAAAATCAAAGATTTGATATATATATATATATATATATACAAAAGTATAAAAATAAAGTAAAATGGAAAAACAAAAAAACCAAATAAAAATATTAAAAAAGATTAAAAAAGGAAGAATCCGGCCTGAAGACTTTTTCAAGGGTCACCCTCAGGCAGGGATTCAAAAAAGGGATTTTTTCTGTAAAGGAAATTAAGACAAACGTCTAATAATGATTCCTTCGTGACCCGAAAATCCCCTGAAATTAGGCCTAAGAGATATACCATTTTAACAGAAAGAAAAATACAAAACAAACCAATTAGAAGAAAAACTACTAATAAGTAAAAATACACTAACAAAAAATACCAAAAAACAGACAAATTAAACACAGAAAAAATAACGAAAAAGTAAGAAATATAATGCAAAGGCAGAACATACCTTCTATAATATTCCAGAAAATCCCAAGCTTACGATTGTGATTCCCGCCCATTATAAACAAAGCTAACGGCAATTTAGGTAAAAATTGTAAGCTCGCAGCGCCACCTATTGAGTGAAAAAAAGGAAGGAAAGTTCAAATTTTTTTATTAATCCCAAACCATACCTTGTTTAATTAAAAAATTGACATTACAGTAATTTTTGGGAAATTCATTTTTAATTAAATTATTAATTAGGTGGTTTGATGCTTCAATATAGGAGTTTTTATTATTGCAAACCTTTTTTATCCTGTTAACTTGTGAGAAAATTAGATTTTTGAAGATTTTAGAGTTTAGATTCGAATGGTAATTACATAGTTTTGTTATATTAAAGTTGAATTCGTCCCTTTTATCGTAAATACCAACAATTGTTTTATCATTATCAATTCCGATTTTTAAATCCAGAAAGTTAGCTTCAAGTTGATTTATATTCGTTTCTGTTAGAATTAAATCTTTTGGATAGCAATTAGTTACAATATTAGTATTGTCGAAGTCAATCAGAAGTAGGTCATCAATATATCTCCATCCGTTTATCAAATTATATTTAATTATTTTTTTCTCATAGTAATGTAGAAAAATATTAGCCAAAGCACTTGAGAAAGCCGTTCCCATTGGAATGCCCTTAACCTGTTTATAAAAGTTAATACCATTAAAAACGTAATTTTCAGTAATATTAAAATTGCATAACTCAAGCCAGTTATTTTTAGGAATGATATCTTCATTTAAATATTCGTCATAGACAAAAGTGCAGACTTTTATTAATTTTTCATGAGGTAGATTAGTGTACAAATTTTCGAAATCAAAAGTATTAAGTTTATTAATGTTGTTATCTTTAAGAAAATCCAGAATTTCTTTGTTACTAGAAATAATAAAGTGCTCTTCATCTTTAATTTTGTCCAGGATAATTTTTAAGTATTTAAAGAAATGTTTACCCGTATAGTAATTATAACTGCCAGTGCTACAGGTCACAAATCTGAATTTTACTGGATTTTTATGAAATTTGACTGTTGGGAATAAATAAGGATAGTTAAGAGAGCAAGTTTTAGTTTTGGTTTTTTTTGCGAATGCTAGCATTCTTTTATCTAATTCCTTTTTCCCGGTGTTCTTTAACAAATAAGTTGCGTTAGAGTTATATTCATTAATTAAAATTTCTTTATAATGATATTTACAAATTACACAGAAATTATTTGCTGATTTATCTATTACTGTAATAACAAATTTTTCTTTTAAATTTTTTATTTCGTTTTTTAATGTTTTACTAAAATAAATCCCACGTTCTTTAGAAACCCGTTCTTCCACCCTTGAAAAAGTCTTCAGGCCGGATTCTTCCTTTTTTAATCTTTTTTAATATTTTTATTTGGTTTTTTTGTTTTTCCATTTTACTTTATTTTTATACTTTTGTATCAGTTCATCTGTGTTCTAGAAGTAGCAGCATTTGCGCTCTCTAAATACTATGAAGTTTTTTAACTGTTCCTTTTTGGTGTTGTTTGAATAGTTTTTATTTTTTGTTGTTGTATTTTTTGTTGCGTTTTTGAAATTGTTTTGCTTTCGTTGTCAATTTAGTTTAGTTTTCAAACTATTTCTTGCTTTTGATTGGTTACTTATATATATATATATATAACATTATTTTATGTGAAGCAGAATGCAGT
>JAPMOR010030648.1:48139-63164 GCA_026543865.1 Argiope aurantia | reverse complement strand
ATTGAATAATATAATACATAATATATATTTTTATATAATGTATATTTTGTATAATGCATTTAATAATGAAATTGATATATAATAAACTACAGTTCGTTACAGATTCTATTTTCGTGTAATTTTTGGAAAATTAAATGATGGCACGCTGGAAGGCACATAAATTCTTTTAAACTATATAACTCTTCTGCTACATCTATTTTTGTAAAGAAATCACATAAAAAATATTTCTTTGATAAATTGAAAGTTTATTTAATTTATATGTAACTTTACTGAATTATAAATTTCATTACCTGTTGTAAATATGTACTTGAAATGCAAAGAGGTATCTAACGAATGAATAATTAGAATTTATTTACATCTCTAAACGTTAAATTTGTAAGTAAGTCAGCATAAAGTACCATATTATTCTAAACATTTAAACAGCATTATTGAAAATCATTTTAATGAGATTGTTTTAATCTTGTTTCTTTATGGCGTAAGTATTTCACAAATTGTTTTTTAAGTTAAGAATTAATGAATTATTTTTCTTTTATCGAATAATACAAAAGATGCTTATAGGTATACCAGTTATTGACGTCAAAACATTTACATGAAACTTTCACATAAAATTGTCATTTATAAAATTTATTATTCTTTTACTATATATATATTCTTGTAAACAACTCATATTAAAAATTGTTGCTATGTTAAATTGAAATTTTGTGAAAGAACATTTAGTGTGCTGTAGGAAAATTTAGTGATCTTTAGGAACATTTAGTGTATTTAGGAACATTTAGTGTATTTAGGAAAATAAACTATTGCTGATATAAATATTTTTCATGATCATTAGTTTGCGATGTATTAATTTGACAGTGAATCGTATTCTTGTTCCGTAATATTAAGCAAAAACTTGCCAAAAAAATCATATGTCTTTTGAAGGAAAAAAATTCCAGGGTCTTCTTTAAAAATCTTAATTTTATTTTATTAAATATAGATCACAATGTTTTGATAATAATTTTATTCATTGAATGGCTGGATATTTTGAATTTTATTGATTGATGATTTGCTCTTGATATTAATAGGTTACTATAAAAGAAAATAAAAAATGTTTTTCATGAATTTTCATGTTTATATTTGAATAAAATAAATTTTATCATTATCATATGCAGTAGAACATGTATATTTAAGAAAAGCTCTAAACTAATGGACAGAACTTCGGTCATATCCTCAATAAAATGTTCATAGAATAAAGTTTATAATCACTCTATGATTTAACTTCATACAACAAAAAATAAATTGTTGGAAATTTCAGATATAATATCAGTGTTAGTCTATTTTAAATCTTTAAAAATCATAAACACAAAACTAAACTCTTCTAAATTAAAAATAAGCACCAGTAAGAAATAAAATGAATAAACATTTTTTTAAATTCAATTATATGTATTCATGTAATTTTATCTTTTTTTAATCTGTTTTCCATTAATTCAATCCCTCAATCTCAGTTTTAGTACGACCATAAACTAAAATAACACTTTTAGCAATTTCTTTCGAATTAAAAATGCATATTGAATAATATTAAATGTATTTCACTTATATCAAAATCAACATTTAAATATAAGTGTAAAGGAAGATTTGAATTAAGTAAGATATATCATTCTTCAAATTCTTTCTTAAAACTTTCTATTATAAATAAAATGTATTTTAATTTAATTATTTTGAGAAGAAATTTTACACCAGTATGGTCCACAAGTGACTTAAAATAGCTCAGATTCAAGTATTTTATTTGATTTCGTGTACAGTGGCGACATACATAATCACATATTTATGATTTTGGCAGTCACATCGTTTGCATTTATCAACTTATGGTAATAGCTTCCTGATTACGTGAGAAAAATATAAATTCGACTTCGTTTATACTATTTAAGTCGTTACTATTTAGGTTAGAGTTTTTATAAGATAATTAATCGGAAATGCGAATGGCTTTTTATACGATTTTGTATGATATTATGTCTGGAATAAAGAATTTTTATTGAGGTTCTTTCGTTTGAAGTAAGTATCTAGTATGAGTAAGGTTGAAAAGAATTTTATTAATGAAAATTAATGATGCTTCAATTCTTCAAAGAAGGTAATTATATATAAGATGCAAATGTACAGCTTGTAATTCTAATAATATACCATTGCAATTAATTTAGTATATATGTTTAATCATGCATGTAGAAATTAGTTTAAATATGCAAATATAGATTGTTATATTAACATCACAGAAAATTATAAAATGTATTTCCCATGTGTATTTTAAAAGCTTGAAATACAATAGAAATCTTTATTATTTAGCATAATAGAAAGTTAATATTTGGGAATGCCTAAATCTTCAAGAATGTATATATATATATATATATATATATGACATCTGTTCTCTATAAAGTAAGGACTGGAGGCTAAGCTATCACATTTTTCGCTGCATTTATCTTTGCAATGGCTGAACTAATTAATAGTGTCTTAAATGTTTTATGTTGAATTTTAATCAAATAAATATAAAAACTCTTATTCACTAGAAAGTTGGATGAAAATTAAACTTATATGACAAAATTAAATGTCGAACAATTTTTAAATTATCGTTTATTTGTTTCCAATATATAAAATTATTGGGTTGTTCGGAAAGTAATTTCGTTTTTTTTTAATTTTTTTTTTGGAAATGAAAGACAGTTTTCGTATAATAAACATATACTTTATTAAATTATATATTGGCCGTTCTGGTCCAACACCTTTTGCCATCTTTCTGGTAGCAGCATAATTCCACGCTCATAAAATTTTTGGTCTTTGCTGCCAAAAAACTGATCGAGGTGGCTTTTGACCTCCTCATTTGAGGTGAAGGTTTTTCCGTCTAAAAAATTTAGCGAACCAGTTCTGGCACTGGCGCACTGTCAACACACCTTCTCCATACACATCGGTCTATTTCTTTCTGGCTTGAACAGCATTTTTACCCTTTCTGTAGTAAGATATGTCGAAAATGCTGCTTATCGCTCTCTATATTTAAAAGGGCACCAACCAAAAACTACTGCGTAGAATTAATTGGAATTTTTCACACACAAGCCTTGCTATATGAGCTCTCAAAGCATATAAAATTTATACAGCTTAAAGGTGAAGTTGGTTGCAAAAAAATACAATTAAATCCTCTGTCGAGAAAAAAACGAAATTACTTTCCGAACAACCCAATATTATAGGAACCACTGTAGATCATATTTGATTTCTCGGTGCCTTTAAAAATGAGTTAGCCATTGTTAGTTTATATATGATCTACTATAAATTATTGACAATATATCTATCTGAATATGACTATATTTTATATTTAAGTGTAATTATAAAAATTAAAATCAAATATGTCAATGTATTTTGTAAAATAATGTTGATTTATAAGGACTTAAAATAGATGCTATCATGCTCCACCAAAGCAACTAAATCAATTAGTTGCTATTTTTTTTTTCGTACTAATTCTTGAATATGTAGTCGGAATTAAAAAATTATGCAGTATTATAGAATTATGTCAAACTAATTAAATTTAACAAGAATTTAACTTAAATTCAACCATATCCAACAAGAACTTCAAGCTATTGAGATCATATCAAATAGTAAAGTAAAGATGTATCTCTAATTGTTTTGCAGCTTATAAAGGCTGGCTTTGGTGAATTGTCGCTTTTGACTTCAAGTCAACAATTTAAATTTTTTGAAAGGAAATCAAGGATTCAAAATATTTGGCTCTCACCTCTCTGCTCATGATTGGCAAAAATGTGAAAGATAACTTGATCTGGAACATCGAAAGCAAGTTCTCTGGGAATCATTTTTTATCAGGGTTCTTCTTAATGTATGATGCTATCAGTATAAATTTAAATTATATTAGTAGCATAACCATAGAAATAAAATTTTTCACAGTATTTGAAATATTGTATAATTTTGTAAAAAAAGCTGAAAAGCGCTTTTTATTATTTGGCAGGTAAATAAAATTATAAATTTATTGTTTTTGACTATTCGATTTCAAATAACGCAATGCATTCTTCTTATTGTCTTCGCTTTGTCTTATTTAAAATGCTAATTGCATTTATTTTTGTTTTACGTATAAAATTTACTGATATTTTCAGAAAAAAAACTAGTTTAACATTGGATCGAAAAAGAAATTAATTCGCTACATGTTGAAAGTTATACAAAAATCATATTTGAATAAAAATTTTCGAATTTGAAAATTTGTTTTGACTGTTGAATATTTTCGGGAGTTTCCTTACAAATCAGGGAAAAGTCTTGAACTAACAAATGCATATTATATATACACTTCAGATGCATTTTCTTTCCAAAGAAGTTTTACTGACGTTGAAATAAAAATATAAAAATTACAATGCAAGCAAAGAAAATAGACCCTAACTCTCAATGAATAAATGTTAAATTTAATTCACGAGTATTGATGCTGCTTCATTACAGGGATATATTTCGTAGAATCAATATAAATTAACGAAATATATGTCCCATTAGGCTATATTCATAGCGTGCTATACGGGGTTAAAACTGTGTTAACGATCCGTAGGAGATAATGTTTACTTTCAAAATCAATGATTTAATAATAGCCTCTTTAAATAAACTAATATATATATATAATTCTTAATTTCGGTACTCATGCTTACTTAAAGAATTTTTAATATAAAAAAATGTTACATACATTCTGTCACAGACGTCTAAGATATTATTTCCATTAGTTCCATTTAAATATGCCTTTACAGAAAAAGTTTGAAAAAGGAATTTCTCTGACGAATTGTATATAAATTTGTTGGAGTCAAGTTCTTTTCTACAATTATTTATAATATACTTAATAAAACTCTGTATAAATGTTTTCATAGTATATTCTTTGAATATACTGAAGTCTTTTATACAATTATTTAAAATGTACTGATTAAAACTCTCTATAAATGTATTAAAATTCTGTAAAAATGTTTTCATAGTATATTCTTTGAATATACTGGTTTTTTATACAATTATTTAAAATACACTAAATAAAACTCTGCATAAATGTTTTCATAGTATGTTCGTTGAATATATTGAAGTCTTCTATACAATTATTTAAAGTGTGCTTATTAAAACTCTGTATTCACTCTGTACTTTGTTTTTACTGTGTAGTCTTTGTATATATATTTTATTATAAGATAAAGTCCAATGCAATTCAAATTTTTAATTCAATTAAAATTCGGGTTTAAACAAAGGACTAACATATCTTTCATATAATTAAATATCCAATCAGTATCAAGCGAGTTCAAAAATTGTTGAAATAATTTTTTCCAAACTTACAATGTTTTACCTCAGGTGTCTGCACCCCTCAACTCTTATGAGTTTCTTAATCTTACTTTCTATTACAAGAGTTTCGCTGCAATCAAAGGAGTGACGGAGGAAAACAGTAAAAAAAAGCATCATAGACCACTTTGTTTACAAAGCTCTTAGAAAGGATGAAATTGTTATTTTTTCAAATTTAATGAATTACTTTTGCCGTTCCTCCATTCAAACTTATTAATAGGAAGACTGTGAGATGACAAAGTTGAAACTAATCATCCCGACGCTGGATATTCTGTTGGTTTTTCACTAATTGCATGCAGGGCGGCTTCTCAACTTAAACAAAAGTAAATTTTGCCGAAAAAGAGAAAAAGGTTCAAAGAAGAAGAGGTTTTTTATCCATGAACCGTGAATTTATTAGGCAGTTTTCACTCCATTTTTTTTCAAGTCTAGAGTCTCTTTTTTATCCACAAGCTTTTTGAACTTTTTGATGTCAGACAGTCGTGAGATGATATACCTGTCATGCTACCAGGTACTGTTTATGACAACATAATCAGGTTTGAGTCACTTTCGTCTTTTACTTCTTTACTCAGTTCTTGAGATTTGGTTGCATTTTTTGCTTTATATCTAAGCTCTGAAATATGTTTTTATGTGACGTGCTTTATAGAGCTAAGGATAATATTAAACAATGCTTAAATTTTTGATGCAAAGTGCCACTTATTATAAATATTGAAAGATCTTAAAATATAATAAAGTCTGTTTTGTTGCTATGTGTCATCCCTTGGAACTTATTCAATGAACTATGACAACAAAAGTGATTTATAAAACATATAAGGAAAGTTATGACATCTTAAATTATCTTATATTATTAAATCTTATACATTAATTATTAACATCTTATATTATTAAATTAGTAGTATAGGAATCTTAAATGTTTAACAAGATGTTTTATTTTTAAAAAAAATGTTAAAATAATATTGATTTATTACTTAAAAAAGAATATATTAACTAAGTTTCATTTTATCAAATGATTTAGCGGATGAACAGAAACAATGTAAAAGAATCAAATATGCTTTTACCCTATACAAAAACATGCAAAAAGTAAATAAATAAATATTTTTAATTAGACAGCTATTTCAGTATATTCATGCCATGAGTTTATTATAGATTGTAAAATGAAAGTTTCCTCAATTGACTGTTAAATTAACTCATATTTCTGATAAGTTTAAATCCATAGTTGCTTGTTCTGAAACAGGAAATATATCAAAAATAAATAAATAAACGAATGATAAATATGAATATAAAACTGAATTCTTTTTCATCAAAGCGTTTATGCATCTTCCTTAAAATGATAGGACAGACATTATAGCAAAATTTACTCCAAAAATGATTAATTAATTTTGATAATGCATTCCAGTTAAAACTTAAGTTGAGATTGTGGAATTCGTGGTAAAATAGAAGACAAAAATCCTCAACAGACAAAGAGATGAAAGACTTCTTAGATAATGCCATCATTAAAAGTATTTGGTTATTTTTTTGTTCAATTCTTATTTCATATTATTCAATGCTATATTATTTTTAAGTTTAGGCACACTAGAATTTTTGGCAAGTTTGATATGTGCTCTTATAAAAAAGAAGCAGGTATCATTCCAAATGTGAAAGAAGAAAGTGCAAACCTACTGTTTTCTCCACTGTTGCGGTCTTCTTGATTCCACAGATGATCAATGCGAGCATTGGAATTCTAGCTGGCTGAAAATGGAAGAGAAAAGCTTATTGAAATTCCAACTTCTTAGGAATATTTATATAATTAGATGTAAAGAATTGGCTAAAGAATTGGAAAATGTTTAGCAAACAGTAATGTTTTAGCTTTTTTTTTAAATTCTTCCTATTCTGCTATTTTACATTTATTTTGTCAATTCTTTTTCCTATTTTTACTACGTATTATTTGATTTTGCAATTTCTATATTCCGGAGATTCAGGAAAAGGAAAATTCAGTGTGAATGAACTGATTATCAACCCTCTGGTTTACCCGTGTTCAACCTGTGGTTTTCTTTGATGCTTCCGTACCGTATGTATTGTTTTGAGACAACCCAACATTTTCCATCTTGAACGGGTATGGAATTTTAGTTATTTTGTGAAGTACGTTTATTGTGATAGACGCCATTTATCATTAGTAAAGGAATTAAATTTTACTTTATATAAGATATTTGGCATATGTATTCTGCAATAGGTTTTGAAAATGAATTATATATTTCAGTTTACATGTGAAATGAATTTGTCATCGTCAAAGAAAATTGAGGGCAGCCTTTTGAATGTCTTACAAATTTATACCAAATAAATGTCTTGTGGCCAAAAAATTGTTTCAAAGTTATTTTGAAGGTATGCACGGGCTTCCAATATCAACAGCGAAAAATAGAATTTTCCTTTTGTTAAAATGTCAATATGATTTTTTTTATATAAATGACTATTCCTTACAGCTTTATATTATAGGATTTATCAATATTTTCTTTTATATTATGGTTATATGAAATCTTACAACAGAATGAAGATGAAACCAGAATAAAAAAAAAGATTGATGAGTAAAACCCCCCTGGAAGCAATATTTTGAATGTCTCTGCTTGAAAGTGTATAATCAACTTATATTTCTCTTATAAATACATTTCAGACCAGGGAAAGTGACCATGAAGCTTTAACGGGATGTGTAATATTCTTCAAATGATTTCAGCCATGGAAGGTAAATTCATCTACCTTCATTATTTATGCTTCATTTGTAGGTAGATTTATCAACCTATAAATGAAAAATTAATTAGAAGAAAATTGAGCTTTATTCTCGAAGAAAAGAACAAAGTTGAAAGACTTAAGGGAAAATCCGCATTATGAAGTGTAAATTCATTTTAAAATGTAAGTTCAAAAGTTTTTTAGGAGTAAAATTCATTCTTTAGCGAAAATTTAAGCAAATATTTCAGGCAAAGTGAGCATTGATGATGATTACAATTTATCATCCTCTGCTAAGAAATCTCCGTAGCAGCTGATAATGAAACAATATCAGACATTTCCGAATATTTGATATTCAGTTGCTGCTATAACATCGAATGGTCCTCAACATCATTGATTTAGCATTTGAAGCAAAACTTTTCGATGTTTTTGATTGACATAAAATTAGGTGAAAATTGGATCAAAATAAATGCTATTTACAAAAAAGAAATTAATGGGGGTATGATGATTAATGTATACTTATGCTTATGGAAGAAATTATGATACTTTAATTTTCAAAGAGCTAAATCAAAATAAATGCATTGAATATCGAAAAAAATATTTAATCTATCATTAACTTGATTTGAATTATTTTGAGCATGCGTCTCTGAATTCCAAATCTGCAGAGGACATTACATCTAGTACTATATCTTACGAGTATCTAAATAAACAATGAATTTCTCTAAATAACTTGGACGTCGTTGGGTACAAACGTTAATTTTGGATGGTAAAGTGGCGCTATGTCTGTTCTCCATACCTATGTTTTATAACAAATAAAAGGGAAGGATTTCAGAATTCAATCAGTCTGGTTTGATAGGCTAAATCATCAGAAATTTTGTCACTGAAACTTAAAACTTCAAGGCCTCAGAATATATTGAGATAAATTATTGACTTATAACCAATATATCTTTTCATTTTCTTTCTTCAGAAAATTAGTAACGAAGACATTGATTCATTCACAAAGTCAGAAGATACTCTCGAATATGAAATAAAAAAAAAATTCTACCGCACTGTCAAACGATGCATGAAGTTAATGCCAGAAGGTTTGCTACAAAGTATGAAGATTCCAAATAAGACAAAATATTTTTTTCTATCATAGAAATCTATGTTAGATTCACTGTTAAAGGATGTGATTTATAAACTTTCGACTTTTCAAACTTGTACATTTCAGTAATCAGCAAAATGTTCTCTATTTTATTAGACTTATCAGTTATACGAATGTACACATGTTCAAATACTCTTAATTTGTTTCAAGTGTGGAAAAAAGTCTAAGAATTTTAAATAAAGACAACCGTATCTCAAATCTCCTTCATCGATCTCCTTGATTTTTCGAATTATCGTCTTCACATATACAAAGAGAGAATCTTGTAGTGGACAAAATTTCCCTCATGATTTTATGATATTTAAATCATTTTATTATTTTTTTAAATCAGAGATATTTTACAGACGTAGACAAATTAGTAGATATATAAATATTAAAATTGATAAAAACATTCTTAAAATATTCTTAGCGTTCAGAAGGATCTGCATTCTTAATCACATCAAATAATAGAGATAAAATTTCTATACTTCAATATCTTGTATACTAGGAAGAGACAAAAAAGGAAAAATCTTATATACTATTTATTTGACAAATATAATGTTTAAAATTATACGAAGATCAATTCTTTAAACGTTTATAAATGAATTTCTTAATCAAACAGTCCAACCTCTGTGTTTAACAGACATGAGAAATATTGATGTATTATTCAAATGGCCGTACAGTCTGTACTTTCCCTTTCTCCGATAGCGTGAAAAGTGGCTGGTATACATCAAAATGTTGCTCTCGGCCTGCATCGAAGTTGACTTAATCGATTATCGATCTGAAACACCGGGGTAAGATCAACAGATGGGCTGGAATATGACAGGTTCCGGCTTTGGAAGCAAATCTGAATCTCCCCTGCCCCCCAAAATCAAGAATTTCTAGTAAGGGAGTAAGTCAATACTTCTATGGCACGAGAAAAAAGATATGTTTATTTCTTAATAATACTCGTACCAAAATAAATGTTTTGACTTCAAGTAATATATACAATGAATGATAAAAAGGAATTTACGTTTAGAAACTTATCTTTATATGAGAAATAACAAGAATATTTGGAGAGGCAGAAACTAATGTTTTTCAAATATTTTCTTAGCAGTAAATCACTGTCAGAATTTCATTTTTTTCATAAATAAATTTAAATGATATTCACTGCTCTCCAATTAAAGAAGTATTTACTATATATATATATATATATATATATATATATATATATATATATATATAGAAAATGTGTTCAGGATGATAAAGAGGAGGCATGCTCTTTGCAAATTCCGGCAATGGTTTTATTTTTATAATTTCAATTTATGTTAAGAGGTTAAGAACTTTACTTATCCTGAATCTTGCTATGCCAAAATGTAGATTCCATTTAAAAAATTAATTTATTGAAAATAGCAAATAAAGGAACAGATTCTTCTTTAAAAGTAATTAAACCGACTTAAAAGTAATATGATATATTTTCCCAAATATTTGCCATCTGAATTTTGAAACAGTAATCCTACACAATTATTATTATTATTATTCTCCTAACAGTAAAAATATGACATATTTACACATTGCAGAGATGACTATTTTCGTCATACATTTTTTCTGTTCATTTAAAGTTCATAATGATTGCTTTAAGAGCATAAATTAATTAGAACATATTTGATTTAAATAAAACATTTTTAATAAAACATTAAGAATTTTTAATTAAAAATCTGAGATCATAATCTCATAATCTATTTCGTTACTTTCTTTCGTGTAAACATTGCCGGCATTTATACATATTTGCTTATTTGCAAATGTTTTTAAACTGGTATGCATTTAAACATATATAAATAAAGATAAAATCTATATAAATAATCTAAAAATAATGATTTGCATAAAGTTAGTAAGTTTTAATAGTAATTAAAGGGCATTTTTTTGCTACTCAGTTACTCTAAAGAAACTAAATGCTTTCAAGAATTTTCTGAAATTTTACTACAAATGACAGATGGCTATATTTACAAAGGAGATAAATCACCTTTATCTCTGCAAAGTTGTTTTGTGAAGTTCTTTGGGTTTGATTCTGAATAAAAAAACATTCATTTAGTAACTCTTATCTCAGAATTTTTAATCTTCAACACTTAATATATAAATATTGAAGCCATTTACTGTAAATATTTTAAAGGATTAAAATGCATCACAAGATAAAGTTGCATCATAAAATTTTCATAGAATTTTCCCTGCAACAAATTTCAGACATCTAATTCTGCTCATTAATAATATAAAGCTATGTGTGGGAATTATTTTATGTAATATGCTCATGATTAGTTACAGATCAATTTTTTCTTCTTTAGGAATTCGTAAGTTTGCAAAAAAAATAAAAAAGGAAGACAATTTTTGGCGAATGTAACTTTTAGATAAGAGGAAAAGGAGAAGCTCAGAAGTGAAAATCATGACTCATGAAAAATTCGTTCCCAAAAAACATAATTTTTAAAAATTTCAAAAGTAACATACCACGTTTGATTTTCGTCGTGACGTTAGGCTTCGCATTTACAACTTCAAACATACATACTCTACTTCAACTTACATACGCTGAAATTTGATCTTCACTTTTTTGTTATATAGATTTATTTAAATTGACATTTTTCAAGTTTGTGACGATAGTATCGAATTTATAGTAAGATTTTAAAATCTCTGACTAAGAATGCTAAAATATATAATAAAACTTATTCTAATTGTGTTTTATTGTCATACAGTGGTGGAAAATACTTTGAAACCACCATTGAACTTTTTTGTTTGCATTCAAAAATGCAAATCTTTTTAGTAATTTACATTTACACTTATATATAAAATGTAATAAATAAAAAAAATGAATTTAGAATTTAAAATACGTTTATTGTAGCTATAAAGGAAAAATGTGTAATGTAAGGAAATGGAAAAAAACTTTGAGACCAGTTTTAAAGAGTGATTGTTTGCATAATGAGATGACGTAACTTTTGCACGATTTTGTGCGGGACAGTTGTGAGACAGAAAAGAAACACTTTCTAATCATTTCTTTGAGTGTTGAAGCAACTGAGACTATGGGTAGCGGAAAATTACTGACTGAAATTAAAAAAGAGAAAATCTTAGCATTTCGCTGAAGCGGAATGAGTGAAAGGCAAATTGCTAGCAAAAGCAAGCGGTCTAAAACTGTGGTTCATCATTTTCTCTCAGATCTATGCAGATATGGTACAAAAAATAGAGGAGGAAGGCCATCAAAACTGTCAACCAGAATGAAAAGAAGTGTTATAAGGATGGCTGTTAAAGACAATGCACATTTTTCAGCAATAAAATCGACACTTAATCTTCCAGTTACGGCTAGAACAGTTAGAAATATTCTGAGTAATACGGAAAACATCAAATATGCAAAATTCAAAAGTAAACCCAGACTTGAAAAATGTCATATTGCAGCAAGATTGAACTGTGCAACATCTAATGTTTTAAAACCCAACTTGTGGCGAAAAATAGTGTTCACGGATGAAAAGAAATTTAACCTAGATGGACCTGATGGTTTAAGAAAGTATTGATATGATTTGAGACAGGATGCTACGCATTTTTCAAAGCGAGTTCAAGGGGGTGGATCCGTCATGATTTGGGCAGGTTTCAGTGCTAGAGGTAAGACTGATATTGTGCTCACTAAAGGTAATATGAACTCTTTTGACTATCAAGATATACTGGCAAACAATTTTGTTCCATTAAGAGATGAACTTATGGATCAAAATTTGATTTTTCTACAAGATAATGCGTCAGTGCACAAGTCTGCTTCACCTATTGCTTGGCTAACTGAAAATAATATAAGTTTTATGGATTTTCCGGCCAAAAGTCCAGACACCAACCCCTTAGAGAACATGTGGGGTATCCTTGCACGCATGGTGTATGAAAATGGTAAAAAATATTATTCTGTGTCTGAACTCAGAGCTGCTATTTTAAAAGCATGGGATAAAATACCGATTCTAGCATGCAAAAACATAGCAAAATCCTTCCAGAATCGTCTTTTAGAAGTAATTCGTGTGAAAGGAAAACACACGAAGTACTAAACATTGTAATGCTATACATTTAATTAATATTTAACTTTGTGGTCTCGAAGTTTTTTCCACCCTTTTATGTAATGAAAAAATCATTTGAGTATAATGTATAATTACATTAATTTCTTTATAAAATAATATGAAGAAATTTTTATGTTTTTGTATTGTATATACTATTTAGTGTATTTTTTTAGTAAAGTTAAAAGTTTTCAATTTCACATGTGGTCTCAAAGTTTTTCCACCACTGTATATCAAAAAATGTTCCACTTTTATAACAAGAAACAAATTATTTTCAAATAGTAATTCAATCATCAATGACTATTTCCATTAATCTTTATTTTATTAGATGCTTTCGTGTATTTTGATCATTGTTTTTCATTTTAAAAAGGCCTTCATTGAGTAAAATTGGTAAAATATATATCAATCAAAATATTTTGCAGCATTTCCTATAAATTTTCCCACAAGTCTTACAACTGATTTTCTTCGATTTTTTTGGGGGGGAGGGGGGGGGTCCTCCAGGCCGTTTTTTATCCTTGACATTGAAATCACACCTCTTAAATTGTTGAAACCAAAATCGACGATTGGGATATGACGGAGTAGTATCACTATAATTTTCAAAACGTGTCTGGTGGGCTTCGGCAGCAGATTTCTTCAAATCAAACAAAAAAAACCCATCAATTTGAAATAAAGAGCATTTATACATTGAATAACTCAATACTATTAAATGAAAAAATTTCAAAATGATAACAATAAAGTAATAGTAAATTGCTAAAACCCAAAACCATTGTCATTTATATAGATACTTCGCTTGTGTACCAATAGATGTCGTTGATTAAAATACATGTAAGCACCTAAAATTATAAATTTTTTAAAAGATCATTCTCATAGTTTAGAAATAGTGCGCTAACCAAATAAACATAATAGATACATTCCGTTCTCTTAACATTTTTCCCAATCGAATAATTGTACCCACTGTCCATATAGAATAAGTAAATTGTTATTTTTATCCGAAAATGCAGAAAAGATGCACTCAAAAGAATGAAAAGTGTGGAATTGGAAAGTAAAATAAAAAAAAATGTCTCTTCCAAAGATAATTTAAAGCTACGGCGTTTCCAAAGTCAAATTTCGTTAAACTAGACGGTGGAGAAGAACGACATCAGAAATCCCTCCGCAGGGGAAAGCTTCGTTTTCAATCATTAAAAGTGAGGATTTCTCTTCAAGAACTCTGGACAAGGTGGCTTAAGTGTGATGACAGACATGAAGTGTAAAGGAACGGCTTCATGCGCTGGGTTAATTAGCTTTCAATGTGACGCGTTATTCTTAACTCCTCGGGGGTGGTCACCAAAGTGTGCTTTTTTAAAACCAGAATATGTTTTATAAATGCGACAGCTACTTAGAAACGAAATGAAAATTGGTTCTAACTGCCACGAAAAAAATAATCTGGTGATGGGTTGCTTTGAAGTTCTATTTCTGAAATAATTTACTTGTGCTATATGTGACAGAGGATTTTAAAAACAAATGCAAGTGTCTATTCTTCATTTTTAGAATTATCTTTATGTAAGAAAGAATTTATAAGCAAGAAAGGAAATTTCATTACAAAATAAATAAAGTTTCATGTTAATAAATACCATCCAAATAGAAAAATAATTAAAAAATTATGAAACATATAAACAGTTTTTGATATACAAAATAGTAATTTTATTGTCTAGGGATTATGCTTTATAATAATAAATACAACTGTTCAATTAAATAGATAATGAAGATATTTTTTTTAGGCATAAAATTAAATCTAGGCATAAATTTAAATCTAATTATTAATATGCTTTTATCAAATCTATTATATATATATATATATATATATATATATATATATATA
>JAPMOR010030648.1:23095-43139 GCA_026543865.1 Argiope aurantia | reverse complement strand
CTAATTTGTTGTTTTGTATTTTCCTTTCTGTTAAAATGGTATATCTCTTGGGCCTAATTTCAGGGGATTTTCGGGTCACGAGTAATCATTATTAGACTTAATTGTCTGAATTTCCTTAAAAAAATCCCTTTTTTTGAATCCCTGCCTGAGGGTGACCCTTGAAAAAGTCTTCAGCCGGATTCTTTTTTATATTTTTTATTTGGTTTATTTGTTTTTCCTCTTAACGTGATTTTTATACTTTTGTATATATATATATATATAATTTTCGGGTTTTTCAATCTTAAAGCAAAAAGGAGTCTTAGGAAGAAATATAAATATTGCAGTAATAAAGAATAAGAACAATTTTAATGCTATAACAAAAGTATCATGAATTTCAATAAAAAGTTAATAGATGTAGCGGAAGATTATGGAATAAATTATGGAAGAATATAATGCTATTAGGAAAACAATTTTAATTCTTTATCCCAAAAATCCTTAACTTTTCTTTAATATTCGCCTTTCTACATTTCAATGTATTTAGAATTTTATTCAGAATAATCAATAATAAATTTTATTTAAAAACATATATTTATGTATTTGATTTATATGAAATAAAAAAACAATAAATGACCAACGCGCAAGAAATGAACTTTTAACTATACAAATAAATTAAACTGATGAAATTAATAAATTTTGAAAAAATAATTTCAAGTAATTACGCAGAATATAATCTTCCACAATAAAAGTATAATAAAATTACATTAAGTTTCTTTAAAAATGTTCTCTTGTCAAAGTATAATATTCATTAATATCTTGACGCATATATAGTGAATTTCTAAAATTAGTAATATTCTGTTTTATATAAAAGGCTTTATTACGGAAAATTATTTAATAACAAATACATATTATTGTCTATAACTAATATAACTTTTGACCAACTTGACAGATTTAAGATGCGTAAACAGGCTAAGTAAAAAGTATCAAAAATGATGTTAATAGATGTATACAGTATAAAAATATAAACAGCATTAAAATAATTGCAAAGGGAATAAATTATGAAAATATGGAAAACAGTATCTTTTATGTAAATTAAAAATTACTTTATGCATGAGAATACCAAAAAGAGAAAAAAACTATTACATTTCATATTAGACTTTACATACCTGGAAAGATATGAAATACGAAAAAAGCAAAAGCAGGATACTATATATTTATGAACTATAAATATATTTTACATATTTCGAATATATAATAAAACAATTTATTTGAACAGTACATATAGAAGAGAATATAAAATGAAAAAAAAAAGATTATAATCTTTGTGCAATTATTCATATAAAAACTACACAAATATGGTGTCTTTGGAAAAAAATTCTAAAGTTTGAAATGCACTAAATATATTCTCTACTTTTTATTCTTATCGATATTTGCGTTAAACAAAAGCACAAGGGACAAGAGGAAAAAATATATTAGAAACAATCTAACATAAGTATAGTTTCATTACTAAAAAGAAATTCATTTGTTTTGACATATTAAAAACATTTATTCAGGCAATACAAATGCTCATGTTTTTAAAGTTCAATGTAGAGAAACATTAATACTTATGCCTTAATATTAATGTTGAGGTTTCATTATTTTAGAAAAGGTATGCAGAAAAATAATTAAAAACATTATATACACTGAATACATAAGCTTAAAGTTTAATGCTATCAAAAATAAAGAATTAATAATTATTACATATGGTTGAATATAAATTTAGAAATAGAAATATTTTACTAACGCGTTTTTAATAACTGAGCTAGGGATAACCCGAATGAACTAGGGGAAACACGTTCTGAAGGCGCTAGGGAGAACCCCATTTCATTCGTGTTTTGACTGATTTGTTATACAATATTATATGTATCTATCCGACATTGTTTTATTAAACTTTACTTAGTAAAACAGTGATCGAGGTAAGAAACTATAATAGAAGAAAAAGTGCTTTATTTGGATACTGATTAACACAGTGCCGTTAATACAAAATACTTATTTAGAGAAGGCAAACTACTGTGACACTTAGAATTGCGAAGAGAACCATTTTTCATACAGAAACATCTCTTTGAACAGGCCCTCTCTCTTTACAGGAAGAGAGATTGAACCTATGTCTAGTTCCTACAGCTCCTAATCTTGTTGCTGCTCTCAGTGAAATTTCCTTATTTGAGATCCGTTCTTGAGTCAAGTAAATATATACATATGAAACCTTCATAATGCATAGGTCTATTTTAGTGCAATACATGCATTGCGCATTTTCTTTAAAGATTTTTCTTAACAGAAATTTCGGGCAAATTTTGTGAGGTATGTGCTACAACAATGCTCTTCTTTCAAAGCGGTGGCAGACTGTTTTTTCTATGCGTCTTTCAAATATATTCTCATCATAGAAATTAAAGGAATTATATGAAATTACAATCTTTCTGGTGAAAAAAAATCATTCAATCGTTATATCATTTCTCTTTCAAGATATTCTTAAATAAAAACTGCTTTGTCATATCGTATATTATCATTCATAACAATTTAAAATGACACCTCAAAAATTAGGCATATCAGTAATAAAGATTACATAATCTTTGTAATGTATGTTTGTATCTGTAATATTCATTTCGAAAACATATGAGGGTTCAAGATTATGTTTGCTTAGACCATTACGCCGTCATTCTGTAACGTACAACTTCCAAACTGTTTGTAAAAGAACAAGCATTTCCGAATTCTCGCCAAAAATACTAGCTGATCGAAACAGAATGTAAGCAAATGAATGTAAGCCTGTTATTTGGTGAGAATAGCACCTGTTGTTTTTATTTCTGAGCAATCGTGCAGCGAATTAGACATTTGTTATTTTGACACCTATATCTATAAAATGTTTAATATTTGCTGAAATATTAGCATCAAGTAGAAACAAAGAAATAATTTTTCTAAATTCATAAAATATTGTTCATTGCATTGTTAATAATTTTGAATTAAAAATCAAAAATATTAAAAGAAGGCCTTTTTCTAATTTTCGTATTATATGTTTTTAAGAGTTTTTATATAACCATTTTCTCCAGACGCCTGGAGGGCACCTCGAAAAGAGGACGAGATGCTTCCGGCATGGGGATTGGATCTCGAGGATTGGATTTTTGGATTGGATCCCCCCTAGAGGGTACACAAATAGGTGGGGAATCTGTCTCCTCCCATCGATGACGTACTTCCTTCGGGGAGGGTTTTACCTTGGTCGGTGATTCTCCATAGGACTCAATCACAGTTTCCGCCAGTGTTGCTGTTGTGGCGGTCCGGTCATTCAGTTTTACGGTTTAAATCCGTGTGCCTTCGGGCGGGTCGGAAAGTCAAATGTATGGCTAACCATTTTCTCCCTCAAGATATGGCGATAACGTAAAATATAACGTTGTACGCTAAACAACGAGTTACAGTTATATATTTGTTTATAAAATAAAATTAAGTGAGTTTTATTTCAATTTTTTAATAATTAGGGGTAGAGGGAAACTAATTAAACAAGCGAAATAATAAATTCAGTTTTTGTTGATAGCTTTCAAATCATTAACATCTACTATCCAATCTAATTTATCGTATTTTTTACCGTCATCTTCTACTGAGTGTTGTTAAGCTCTGTTTTTCCATCTTTGAATCATTTATGATATTTTAAATAATTTTGTTTTACTAACGTAATTTTTATATTTCTAATAAAACCTTTTATTTCCACAGCAAGATATTTTTCTCTGCATTTTTCTTTCAATTTTATTTATGGGATGAGTTTTTAACTTTTTTTCTCACTCTCATGCATACAGAAGAATGTTCCACATATTGAGATCACTTATGTAAATAGAATAAAAATAATATAATTATTGATATCTGTGTATTATTTTGAGTTTTGATTCTTTTTCTAATAGCGTATTAACTCAACTAATTGTAATGATGGATACTTGTATCTGTGTGCGTTGACATTTTACAGACAGGATCGCTTGACATATAGCTGCCAAATGTAGCACATATATACCTTGCAGGGCGGCATTGAGCACCTTTTTGCAAATATTTTGAAATTTTAATTAATTAAAATTAATCTGAATTTATCTTTCTCTCGTTATAACTTTCGAAAATATGAATTCTGCACCATTTCAAAACTTTAAAAAATAATCGATGAACATTTTTACTAAATTTTGGCAATTAAAAAAATTGCCTTATTTTCAATAATATTAGATAATAATGTTGCCTTAAAGCTCAAATCGTTTTCATTGTTTTATTAACTATCTGATAAATCATTTCCTTCCATTATTCAAATTTAAAGAATAAGGAGTTTGCTTAGCATCTGTATAATATTCGAGATTGAGAAAAGTGAATTTACAATAGCGTGGAATTTATAAGATAGATGAATGACATATTTATATTTTTAATAGCGCCATGGTATCCAAGGATTAATCCCCATTAGAACGTTTTATTATTCAATGATTACAGCAAATATAAGACAATTAAATTAATACATGAATGATATTCGGAACATTTTTAACTATAAATATATGTCTATCACTAATGGATTCAAAACTAATTTTTGATTGAGAATAGATACATAGAACAGTGAAAAAAATCTGCAAACAATTTGGCTGGTTGAATGACATAACTGCAATATTTTGAAGATAATTTTGCAGTTTAGAGTGATATATCAGTTTTTAATACTGATATATCACTCTAAAACTTTTAATTCGAGCTTTATATGTCTCTACAGCAGCGTTAAAAGTCTTTGTCATTGTTGGTATTTCTTGATATTATAAAAATATAAATAAAATCTTCGTACTTTTATTATTTTCTTGAAATTTTTCTGTCAGTTTTTGGTCCCATCTACTTTTCTTTGGATATCAAAAGAATATTTAATTTGAACAAATTTATTTATTAATTCTGAACTTTCCAGGAATTTTAGAACCTGAATTTCAACAAGAATTTTACGATTCTGTTCCATATACCGCAAACTAAAATATTAGATAGCTTCTTGAAATGAATTAAGCTTGTCTTTCGTAAAAAATAATGCCACTAATATATCTATAAATTGCATGGATTTTTCGTTATGTAATTGCATAAAATGCAACATATACAGATTCCCAATTTTTAATTAAACTTTTTATTAATTTGCTGGGGTAAAATATGAAAACACAGTTGTCTACTTGAGGAGAATTAAATCGGTGTTGAAGTATTAAAAATCGTATATGATCAGCCGCGGAAAAGAACATGATATAGGTTATGGGATAAATAGTAAATTAAGTTCTCTAACATAGAAAACTGAAGACGTTGCCGCCATTGCAAGTGTTATCCTTGCCATTTAACCATGCTTTAAACTTACATGATTCATCAGACGATAACTTCATGTCTCGTCAGAATAAGATGGTATTCTGTGTTAAAAATCTGTATAAATCTGCATTTTTAGATGTTCTTTGAAATTGTGTCACGATCGATATTGTATCATATTGTTATGAATTTATTTTAATAATTTTAGTAATTTTTAAAAGGATATAGATGACATATGAAAGATGTTTGACTAATGAAATGAAAATAGAGTCAATAATATTTTTATCATAAATGCTAATGAATCCGAATTTATTAATTTTAATATCGGGTTTCACTATAATAAACCAATACACTGAAATGTACACAAATGGTGTTAGTCATAATTTTTTTTATACATTTTCTATTTCTTAATGAACACTATTACTAATACCACCACAGTAAAAATGTTATAAAATTTTTATGCCAATTATATTTTTGCATACTGTCCCGTTCTTCTTTTCGAAAATAAGATGGCAATTGATAGAAATGCTGTAAATCAAGGAGATTAGAAAACGTTATACAGATTTCAAGCTATGCACAAAGAGTTTCCACTTATTTTAGTCTACAAAATACTTAACCATAAATAAAATAACAGCAATTTTACTTTAGTCATCTACCTCACATGCCTCATTCTTAAAACTATTTCATTCGCTTTAAATTTTTAACAGACCCCTTAAAAACCTTTTCATTTAATATGAAAATGTATCATCTCTAATGTAATAGAAGTAATCCTTAGCGTTCGATTGTTGCATTTGTAAACTTTCTAATAAATATTCTATTCCAGAGCATGAAAAAAGGATAAAAATGTGGATGGATTTGCAACCGCTGAATCAAAGGATATAGTAGGAATCATGCTCAACCAGCGGAACAGTGTAATTACAAAATATAAGAACCGTTTTCTTCCGACGGAGCAGAGAAGAACAAAATCCTTCATTCATGAAGCCTGGGAAATTCGTTTGCATAAAAAGCATTGTCATTCTTAATTATTCGAGAGAAAAGAAAGGTCCCTTCTATGTATAATAATCCCAAGACTGCAGCGGAATGGCACATTGGCAACGATTCAATAAATTTCGAATGAAGCACTAAAAATATCTGAAAGAAAAATGGCTGTTAATATACTGATCTCCTATTTCCTTTTTCAAATAAGACATAAAGACAAAACTTTCAAAACTGTTCACTTTTATGAATTTCTTTCTAAGTTTTTCATTGCATTTATTCCCTTCATTTATAGATATAAATATTTTTGTGTTGATTTCAATATCATAAATAAATCGATACTTAGATTTGCGTAAACCACAATACCCTTCTTTTTGGTATCTACGTTAGAGCACATAAATAAAATGGCAGTTATAAAATTCTAGTTTTCGTTCCTAGAAATAAATTGCAAGTGACCAAAAGAACCCTACATAATACAGCTAAGTCGCATCAATGCAAAGCATAAAAAAAAGATATTGATTATGTATTAGGTACATAATTCAATTTTTTTCCTCTCTTTTGATATAACAAATGATATGAAAAAGGACCACAGACAGAAAATGTTACATTTTAAAATATTGTTGGTAAATTAAGAGGTCTTTCATTAGAGATGTTGCCTTTGAGTAGGAAATGTTTGTTTATTGTATATTTGTGAAAAACCTTCACGAAATTCCGAAGTTATTGGATTTTATATTTACAGAAGGTCAGCTAAAATTTCTGGGATTAATTGTTGTTATATAAAGTTAAAAATAACCGTGGGATAACTAATGATAAATTTCCTCAATTTAAACAGACATATACATGCATTTCAAAATCGTGCCTAAATAGGTGATCAAAAGATTTTTGGGCCGTCTGTTTTTTCATAAACCCCTTCAATGTGTTCCATTGAATGTTCCCAACAAAATGAATATTTATGATTGTTTTCGGGGATTAATACAAAGTAGAGAAAGGCAATGTTTTTACGTGGATGCAATTTTAGTTTATTGCACGATTCAAAGACATTAGTTTATGTGGTGTGAATTTGGAACTGACTCCTCTTCCAACAACTTCTAAGAATTTAATCATTGCACAGGTGATGCTGTTAATATCTGGGAAAACATAATGATGTTGAAAATTTTACATTTTCAAAAATAGTTTTTATGAATACAGGATCTAATTTATAAGGTATTATATTACTTCTTATCAGTGGTTTCTATGGTTTTTGTGGAAATCATTTTAATATAATGGATTGCAATGTCAGTTGTTATGGTGCAATATATGCTGATGGATTTTTTTAAAGCTGAAAGGAAAGGATATATTGAATGGAATCTCTTGAAAACTCTTCTAACCGGAATTTTATAGATTATGCCTAAGGTGTACTTGATAGACGCATTTGCAAAGTTAAAACCACCAACATTTATCATAAAAATCTTTTATATTTTGTTTAAACAGAAATTGAAGAATTTAGCTGCTGTAATGAAAGCATTATCATGAAAAATGGAAACAAAATTCAAAATGCTTCATAAACACATCTTTAACGAAACTCTTATGATCATTATGATGATAGTTTCAAAATCATAAATTGGCAAATTTTCTTTAAATATCATATATTTCCTGCCTATTTTTTTTTTTGAAATTGCAATATTTCTCATCTTATTATCATTTGCAGTTGTTATATTTTGTCCTCAATGATATAGAAACTGTTCAAAATTGTCTTTTTCTTACAAAATATTGTTGTTTCTTAAGTGATTCATGAACATTAGAATAGGTTTATAAGCCAAAATTGATATTCTTCTTAGAAAATGGTTTTTGTATTTGAGTTTTCGGCTCAAAATAAATATTCTTTATCAATACTAAAAATTTTATTTATTTGAACTTGTTTGAAAGTGAGGTGTCTCAAGAGATGCTATTTCACTCCAAGAGATGCTATTTCATAATTTATGTATTCATTTTTCATCACATTTTTAAATCCTCAGTATGTGTGCATGAAGAAAAGTTAATACAGCAAATCACAGCATAATTATAATTATATTAACTGTTAGCTATGTTCTTCATTTCGATACATTTCTCAATTTTAAACATAATTTTTGTTGTTCTTTCTTGGAAAATAGATTCTTAAAATAGTATATGTAAAATATATCATATAATATTACATTAAGATTTGAATAAATTGCTAATAAGATAAGGAGGAAATCAATCATATCCCGAAAATCACGTCAAAGAGAAGTCTGAATAAAGGTGGCTACAATTTATTTTTCAAAAGATATTTTGTTACAATCATATTTCGAGATGACGTTCACTAAATTATAAGTTGAAAATACTACAGTTTAATCAAACAGTGTTGAATAAGCAATGAATTACTTTATTTATATAATTAATTTGTATGATCTAAGCCTTATTTCTAAATTTAGCAGTCCAAAATGGGAAAATGAAATCATAATTTTATAATATGAAACAAATTGACCAGAAAAAATGTTTTTAAAATTTAAAGACTTATAACTGATGAAATGGAAAAGAAAATTTCATGGAAGTTAAGAAAAATAAATTTAAACAGCTGAAATCTAATTTAAATATTTTGATACTTTCTTTCTTCTCTTATATAATTTTGATTATAACCTATAAAAATATTTAATAAACAAAAAAAAGTTTTTTTCTTAATTCTTATTGAAAACTTTATTGAATTTTTATGGGAATGTATCCAATTACATATATATAATGTTTTTTTTAAATTCCAAATAAAAGAAGAGAAAAGAATTTTAACTCTCTTCGCAAATTCAAATTAATTCAATGTTTTTGTTACTCAGTGAATCATGATAGTGCAAATAAAAGAAAAGAATCTAACAAATACAAAAGTACCAACCAAATTGTGAATTGTATGAACATGTATGTGTTCTGAATTCGCAATAAACACAGATATTTTGCATTCCTGGCATAGGGCTTCAGAAGCGTAATTTGCATTCTCAAAACAAATCCATAAAGGTTTCTGTCCTTTAAAAAGATAAATTCTTTCATTTTTATAAGTTTGGAACTTAAGAAGCGTAAAATAATATAAATTTATTCCTCAGCAAGCATATAAAAAGTGGTTATTTTCGATATTGCAGATTCACATAAGCACAAAATTGATAGAACCCCATTTTATTTTGTTTCGATTTGTATGAAATTTAAATAATGGGAACTTCTAAGCGGTTGCTGAGATTGACAACTTCGAATGAAATTCAAGTTTATAAATATCCTTTATATCAGATTTTCCGTTCAGTTGTATTCTAATATTTAGGTACATTCTAAACTGCAGCGCGATACCACGAGAATACATATGAAAGGAATGGAGTTTTGGAAACATTTGTATTTGTTTCAGGCAAAAAAATTGTTATTATCTTTATGCAATATTTTTTTTTCACAAAATAGCATGGAAATTTACTAGCAAACATTTAATAGAGTGTATCTTCAATAAAATAAATTCTTATCTGTAGTAATTTTATTCAATAACAAACAAAAAAATATGAAATATTTCGAATCATTAGCAGCTATTTCAATTTTTGCTTAATATTCATCTGACGCATTTAAGTGATAAACATGATTGATTAGCCCTTCTTTACATGATTTTTTCCTTTTTATTGTAAAATAAATTAGTGTGATATAATTCTTCTCTAGATTAAAGGTAAAATGCTAAAAAAATCCTAATATAAATATATAATATAAAATAATTAAAAAGCAATATGACTGAAATATCCATCATCATGCAAATTTACATGTTAAATTCAGTACAAAATTTTCATAGTCTCTCTATTCTAAATTTCTGCACTCATTATCGCTTTCACTAGCAAATAATCTCAGATTAGTTATAAAAAATATTCTAGAAATCACACGTTTCGTCGAACCATTATCACATTTGGGTTTTTTGACAGCTACATTCCTTATTACGCAATAGTCGTGAAAAAAGTTACCAGCAGCAACCAATTTATAATATACCTGTTTTGAGTAAAATTTTTTGGTTCACTAAATATTATGATGGAAATTTTAAAACAGATTTCACATAAGAGTTATAGTATAGATGTTAAAAAAATATAGTTTCTGAATTCCTCCTACTTAAATGTTATCATAATAAAACATTCGAAAAATTTCCTTTTTCTCAAATTGCAGCTTCCAGAACTTTTTATATATAATTTCAAATAATTAATACGAAAAAAAATGAAATATTTTTCGTATAAAAGTGATAAATTTACCAAATACTGACAATGCCCATACTGCCTGTAAAAATCAGAGGGAATGTAAGTCTATTTTGTTGTTTTCTATAGAAATTAAGTTTTATCCATAAAGCATTGAAACAAACAAACAAAAAAAACATTAAGTCAATACCAATTATTATAAAACATAAGTAAACCAAATAAATAACTCCGATAATGCATCAATTGTATTATCGGAGGATGAAATAACTGCGAACTACATGAAGGAAAATGTTAAAAGGATTTTCTTTTCAAAACATTTTCGTATATTCTCTAAGAAGTGTTGTGCCAGAAAATACCTTGCATGCATTGACGTACAATAATTACGAAATATTACCTTTGTCGTGAATTTAGCATTTTCACTAAATTCATCTTTGGCACATTTTGACGATTAATCTCTGACATGCAGCTTCTCAGTATCAAAATTTCTGTGTCAAATTTGCGTTTTAGACACATGTTTCCAAAAATGATTTAAACAAAACGTTGAGACAAAGTTAAACTTTTCGTCATAAAATGCCATACCAAATTTGACATATTTAAGTCACTGCTTTTGCATGTTTCTGAAAATACAGACGGTCAGTCCTTTCTGGCATTTGGAGCAAACTTTGATAGGCGTCTGTTTACACTAGGACATTAAATATGTGTCCGAATTATATCTAGATCTTTTCATTTTGTAGAAAAGAGCAGGATAAAAAGTGTTAATCTATATTCAAAAAAGACAGACAAGCTTCCTCTGAATTTATTTTGCTCAAAATTTTATAGAAAATTACAAATTTAGTGTAAAGAAAGTATGCCAAATTTCACCCATATAGTTCAAAGCATTTTTAAGTGAATCTTGTCAAAGACACATAGACATGCATTCCAAAAACGTCGTTTTGTATTCAGAAAAACTAAAAATGTGGTGATTCTCCAAAATCTCGGGTTCGAATTTTTTGACAATTATGATACTTTCTCTATTCTACGAATATGAAAAAGTAAAAATTACCTATTTTAAAACAATAGAGCTAAGATATATCACTTTTAAAAAAATCCAAAAAGTATATTAGACCGATGTGAATGCGAATCAAAATGTGGTACAAAATGGAGATATTATAAGAAGAAATTTTTAAAAAAAGTGCACATTACTAAAAGAAAAAAAATGCAATGTGAGTTATATCCGTCGTTATGTAATAGAAAGAAATTCGTTCCTTAGAAAAACCAATTTTAATGCTATGGGATTCTACCAAAACTACAAATTAATTCAAAATATGTGTGCTTTTCAAGATCTTCTTACAAGCATTCTGTTATACAAACTACAAGAAGTTTTGATGAACTATTTCTATCACGTCAAAAACTTATTTATTATCCTACTTACATATAGAAAAACTCGTTTCTTCCACAGCATTTAAAATAACTTTATTTGTACTGAAAAAATATTTTCCAAGCAATAAAATGCATCCCACTGGAAGCTAGTAAATCTTCTCTCCCTGCCAATCTGTTTCTGCATTTCGTGAAAATAAGTGCTATTGTAAATGAGCAATGATCAAACATGTAATTAATGCTCTAGAAAATGCAACTAGCAATGTACTAGCAAATGTTAAGATTCTTCAATTTTTCTTAACTTAATTATTAGAGGACGAAATCATTTAAAAACTTACATTTATGACAAATGTAATTTTTATGTTGACATATGTCGATTTTAATTTTTTTTTACTGTATTATCAAATGTCATGGGAAAAAATGAATCTTTAAAAATTTTATTTGTTATTTCAATTGTAGTGCTCAGGTTTCATTTGTCATTAAATTTTACCTCTGTGAATAATTAATTAAACATATTTCAAAATATTTCAAAAGAAATGATGGGAGACGTTCATTGTGATTTAAATATTACCTGTTATTGAGCATGCTATCCATATGAATATTTAATATTAACTGAAAATGGAAGGAATGTAAAATATATTTATCAATATGCATAAAACATTTTTAGGTCTGCACAGAAAACAACATTAATGCATTCTTAAAAGCACCGATAATATTTTCCTTTTATTAATTATTGTTGAATTATTTATTTATTCATTAATTAAATATCACGATTCGACAATTCCAAGACGAAGTACAGAAGCTATGTAGTAAAGAAACTTGCATTTGTAAAAAGTAAGTATTTTTAATAAATTTTTAATTTAACCACGAATTGAAAATTAATTATTACATATCCTTCCTACATATTTTACATTCATTACATAGAATTTGTTGAAAATTGGAAAAAAATGTTCTTTTTAATTCAAAAATATAAAAATTCTTTAGAAATAAATCTGAAATTTTATAGATCTGAAATAATAAAAAAGAAAGAAGAGCAAGAAAATGATTCTGCTTCATCATTTCTATAACAGAGCATTCACTGAGAAGTAGTAATCGTTCAGGGTAAGATTAAAGATCAGAACTCTTTTTAAACAAAATAATGGTTTTTATATAGATCTGAAATCCGCATAGAGAAGATTTAAAAATTGTACTATCATTTCAAAATTCATTTTACATCAGATTTTAGTGATGATTTTATCTTTCTAGAAGATATGATTATAACTAGGAAACTTTTAAAAACATTTATCAGGCCTATTTGGCAACGCAGTTTTACTGATATTATAATTTTATTCATGAATTTTAAAGACAATAATAACATTCTTAATAATGGAAAATGCTAATAAATATGTATAAACTAATACACTGGAAATGAAAATTTTAGGATTCATTTAAGTTACAAGCGTGTCTGTCATTTGGTACATGTGAAAATAATATTTCTAGTTCATTTCCTGTATTTATAAGTTTAGTTTAAAAGAAAATGAACTAATGAAAATGTTCATCGTCAATAAGTTCTCTAGCTCAATTTTTTAATGTCAAAATATCAGTTCAGGACACCGAAGCTTGATTTCAAAGCTAAATGCAATTCTTTTCCTTTCTTCTCATCTTATCAAACACACAAAAAATGTATTTTGAGAAGAAATTTTATTTCTGTTTACAAGACGTTATTTTCTAGAAATATTCGTTTATAAAATAATTGAAATTCAATAGAAAAAAAATGTCGTAAAAATTCACAAATTACTTGAAATTTATCTTCTATTATCAATGAATTTAAAAGTTCTTAAGATAACCTATGAATCAAACGCTCTTCTCACGTATTACGTTGGTAATCCTTTTGAATTTAGAAACTAATTTCTAAATAAATAAATCTGATTAATGTAATTAACTAAAATTGGTAACTATAAAAATTACGAAACATATAAATAAAACTGTTACGTATTCATAACTTAACGAATGAATTAAATCAGAAATATATAATTATATTAATATATATATGTAAATCCTTAAGAAAAACCAATACTCTATTTATCCATGCATTATTCTTTGTAAAACGTACATGCATATTAATTGAAATGCGCATTTTTATAAAAAGCAATGGACTTTCTTGTAGAAAAAATTGTTCATCTTTAAATTACAAGCAATTTTTTGTAATTTCTGTACGCATTATTATCACATACCAGATTATATATTATTAAATATTATTATTATTATTATATAAAAGGAAATTCTACTATATGAGACTACTATACAAATAATATGTTAAGCAAGGAAGTCAATAATTTTGACGCTTGCCCATTAATAATACATTTAACTGGATTGTGATTTTTTTTTTGTTTTAGATTGTAGAAACTATATCAACATTTGATTCAAACAAACAATTGAATAAAATACATTTAGCGCTAGAATTCGATCTATCGTAAATTTGTATCTTAGTTTGGAAAAAAACGTGTTTGAGAATCGTAGAAAAGTTTCGAGACAATTTAAGTCACTTGGAAGACGTGTTATTATTCAGCAGTGCATTTATTCCTTTTTAAATGGAAAACAGTTTTAGGGGCTTCATAGAAATAATTTCTTTAATTATGTATATTTGTTATTATTATTCAAAATTTGACAGTTTTCTCCCAATTACATTTTAAATACCATAAACACATATAACAGGAAGTATTTAATATTGTTTCTGTTATATGCTTATATGGAATGTAACACCTTTGTAATTACCTTAAATATGTAGCGAAGCAAAATTTAAATAAAATTCCAACTTTTAACTCGAAACATTGTCACGTGATGATATTATTGGCCTTATTTGCTAATTATCATCTTGTTCTTTAAATATATTCTTTATTATTTAGCATTAATAACATTTTAAAAGCCCTCTTGTTTATACACACAATTTCTAAAACTAAGTGAAAATTTAAGTAAAAATTACTTGAATTAGGAGAACTGTTAATGAATTGTTACAGTGAACTGTAGCAATTCTAATGAATTGTTACAGTGAACTGTAGCAATTCTCTCTTTCTCTTCAGCTGAAACTGTTATTGAAATTAGGAGAAAAGATTGCATAAAAATATATGATCTTAATGAAAAGTTTGTAGATAAATGAAGGAAAAGTGATTTTTATGCTATAATGCTCACTGAATTTACTAAGCAAAACTTTAAAAAAGTAATCAATTTTTAGATAAGACTTTTTAATTAAAATTGTAGTTAAAACATTAAAATTTTTGAATTGAAAATTTCCGCATTTTTTTTTCTTGGTAAGCATCTATTATCCGATCAATAATGTAGGAACTCTGATTCTAATAACATAGAATGTTATTGGACAATTGATTCACAAAAACTTTTGCATCTTACAACGGCAGATCAAACTATAAGTATTAATATGTTAAAATAGTTTTATCTTTTTTTTACTAAGGAATTATATTTTTTTAAATATTTAAAGGTTTGTTCTTTCTTTGTATTCATAATACTAATAATCTTCTCAGTCTTCAAAATAGTATTCATAAATATATCACCAAAACTTCATTTCAATATGTTGCATTTACAAGAGTTTTATTTAGTCCAATTATATAACCAAATAAATGGGTTTTTTTTTGTTTTAAAATAGTTATTGAGTAAAGGCAATTTTATAAATATATATAATTTGAAAGCTTTATAGAAATGAGAAAGATTTTAGCTAAGAGGCAAAATATTAAAATTATTGCGATTGTCTAATTTAATTTATTGTTTTGTGCATATCTATTTTGAAGTCCAAAAGTAACCGGGTCACATAGATGCTTTCATTCTCACATGTTTTTTTCCTTATCTCCTTAATGATTTTGCGAATTTTGTATATAAAATAATTAGTTATATTTTGGATTCATTTCTAGGGACCATATTTACAAAGACTAACTCGCATAGCAAGTTTTTATGAAATTTTCTTTATCCACGTAAACATTCATTGTATTCTGAAAACAGGAGTTAAAATCATGCATGATGTTAATAAATATCTGCCTGACTAAAATGGAAAAAAAAAAACCAGGAAATGTCTCTCAGTTTTATATTTTTACACCATTCCGTTTTGAGTTATTTTGCAAATTGCGTTCTTGAAAAAGTAAAATTAAAATAGTTATATTAAAACAAAAAATAAAAGTGGAAAAAATTCTCGAACTCTGAGAGAAATTATACGAAATTAATTTCAAATGTCCCAAGAATAATCACTCTCTAGAAATATTTGAAGGTATGATGTCAAATAAGGAAAATTGATTAAATTTTGAAGTAAGATTAAAAAAAGAAACACGTTTATATTTAGTATTGAAATCAATACAACTTGAACGATTATTTTCATTCTTTAGCTCATAATAATTCATTTATTTTTGTCTTGTATGCTTTCTACAAAGCAATATAAACTTAAGTTTAATATTTTTAGAAATTGAACAAACTTTAATGAACTATAAAATGAATATTATATATCATGATAGTGTGAATCATAGAAAACATTATATATATTGATAAAAAAATTTTTGAAGAAAAACATCAATCGTTTTTAACATTTGACTGTCAATATGCATTTAAATAAATAAAGAATTTGATTCTTGGTCATGATTTGTTAGTTTTCATTTATGAGAATACTAATATTTCTTTACGTTAAAATTTACTTGAATTAATGCTAATTAATAAGTATTTGACATTTTTAAGGCAATTGTGTAACTTGCAATGATTTAATACTAATGATTGATCTCTGAAAACAATCATTATTATTAAAATGGAAAAAAAAGTGTCCAAATAATCCTGCCTTCAAATTCTATTCCACAGAAAAAATTATTCTCATTTATTAATTAGTAAACAGAGCGACTCTACAAAATGTCGATATCTCAATCTCACTGAAAAATCTCAGGAAGTTAAAATGCTTTTTCTTCAAAGACTTTAATTATTACAATACAAATATTTTTTTTCACATTTACTTCTTAGAATTGAAAAAAAAAATGTGCAATCCACTCATTGCTTTTATTTAAAAATATCTCCACTGTACTTAAAGAATGCTAAGTGGCAATGGAATAAATGGCCCTTACAAATATATTTCAGTTCAAGAGAAAAAAAAAACTATCCGAACTAAGAGAGACTGTAAAGGTATTGAACTCAACGATTATTTAACTGTAATTCATTCCATTGCGTTTCTGAAAACGGTTCAAAAATTGTTCTTCAGATTTTTATTCCCTAATTGAATTTGCCTGGGAACTGTAGCTTCCAGCGTGGAAGAAGGGCAATCTTAATTTATACCGTATTCGGGGGAGTTATGCTAATGAAGCAGTTCGAAACTGATGCCACCGCATAGAAATTAATCCCCGGTGTCTATTTAGCCTCAGCTTGTGAATTACAAGCGAGTAAGTTAAAATTCTTTGGCTTTATTCCAAAAACAGAGAATTTGTTCTTGAACTGGTAAATGGTTGGAAATACTTCGTTTTTTCACCTTTTCTTGTCCGTAATACCATCTATTCTTGGGACCTTATTTATTTAAACTTAGCTATTCCTTTTCTTTTTTCCCCATTCCCTTTTTTATTCCCACCGCAAAAGAAACGCAATTAAAATTTGTTATAATGAGTATGGATTTTATTTACAGTAAAAGAAGTTAATTACTTACGTGAGGCCGAAGCGGAGTAGGGAAAAAATGAAGGAGGATGATAAAAAATTGAACGGGAAAAACATTGCATATTTATAAAGTTTTAACCTGTTTTCCTCTGTAATAAATAACCGCCGATATTAATCTTGATTAATTTTTTTTTCCTTCATCCACTTTGTGCTGCTAGAGAACAATTTATGGTGTTCTTAAAATTTACTCAAGTAGCGTATAAGGATATGTATTTGCAATTAAGCGATTAAATGAAAATGCACTCCTTTTTTAAGTAAAGTTAGCTTAACTGTATTTGTGTGTGTCATAAATTCTTTGGAATAAAACATTTTACCTTAATGAAAATACTAATAACTCTATTTAGGAAATGTTAAGTAATAAACTGCGCAAAGAAAACTTTTTAATGACTTTGTTTTATGGAATTTTCTGTTTCTAATTGTTCGACTTTTTATATAATTTAATACGTCTTGATGAAAATAATTAATATGCTGATTTAATAATTTTAAAGCAGTTATAGCTTTAGTTTTTGTCAGCTAACTTGAACAAATATTTTAGAATATCTTTTACTCAAATAATACAAACACAAATACTATGAAAATAAAAGTTATTAAGAAGTTAAATTAAGTTCATTTTGTTGAAATCTTCAAAAAGTCTGTATTTTCTTTCAAAAAATGGATTAAAATTATAATAATAAAAAAATAGTATCATTATAATTGTACGCAAATAATCTGAAAATCGAATTCTAGTTTCCGTGATAAGTATATGAAACAAATGATGAAGAATATGAAGAATTAATTTTTAAGTTAGTATATAAGTATGTTAATCCCATTTTGGTAGACAACAGACTGACATTTTCTTTACGAAAAAAAAAAAAAAAAAAACTCTGGCATTTAATTATTTTAGAATATGTGTCTATTTATTCACAACACAATTTAATATTACTAAACGCACATTTATTGCAATATGGAATACATTTTCTGATCGGTTTCAAACTAATTATTTTATCATAATTGAGGTATTTAACAATTCATGAAAAACCTGATATATAAAAAATATAAAGAAAAAAAACGTAAAATAACTAATAAATTAATAGCCTAAAAATGTCATTTACCATAAAAACATAACATATTACGGAAATTATTAAAATGTACTATATTTTCAAACTTTTATCATCTAATAAAATAATAATTTATTTTTAATAAAAAATAGATAATTTAACAGTAGCAGAAGTCACCTTACAGTGTAATAAACTATCTTAAACGCATTTAAAAGTAATATAATACTAATATAATATATTACAATGCATCATAAACTTCAATTAGAAGTACATTGATATTTATTAAAACCCCAAAAATACATTAGAAAAATATCGTTATAACATAAATTAAACAGGTTCTTTTATGATAATAATAAAATACTCAATTAGTTAAAAGATCTTTGAAATAAAAACTTTGCTTTTTATTAATCATCATAATTTTATTAAAAGAAAGTAACAATCTCGTTTTCTTACCAAAATATGTATTCTGAAACGTTTTAGTTTACTATAGATGCTCCTACCTTTTCAATAAAGAATATTTTTATCAAAAATGTTCCTGACTGAATCTTTCAAACTTAACAATCCACATTTTCAAATATACATTCCGCCGCATTATACTATAAAATGCTCTCCTGTTAAATGTGAAGCTAAATATTCAGCCAAGAATGTTTATGATCTTCAGCTAACAGTAACATCTTTCAAAAATAACTCATAAGGAATAATTTGTAGTCATGTAGGTACATTGTAGAATAACTATTTACATTAATTTTCGGGCGAAACAACTATTCGAGAAATTTAGTAATTTCAGTGCTAAAATTATAACAAATTCTATTAAATAGGCTACAATATATTGTGAAAAGTATACTTGTCAGTGATGTTTCAGCTGAAAGTCTGACGGAATTATATTTCCTATTATTTAAAATATGGTTTTCTCATTATTTTTTGAGGTTTTTTAAAGTCTATATGCTCAAGTTTACCAAATTTGGTACGCACTTTTTAATTCGAAATAATTTTCTTTAAAGATAAAAAATATTCATATTATAGCATTTTTTTCCATTGAATTTTTGAAATTTGCATGAAATTCTGCTTTTTTTTTGTGAAAAATACTGATATTTACATTTGCCTCAAAAATTGAAAATTAATAATTCTCCTAAATAAAATCTTAACATAAATTTAACGCAACTACAAGTTTCGAATATTTTTAAAAATACACATTGAACTATCAAAATGTTTAAAAGTGTAAGCTTCAAAATTCTGCCTACAATAATCATTCATTTAGAAATATGACTGCAATCTATATCTTTAAAAACTATATAAACAACCGAAATTAATTCAATATTTTTTATATATTTCTTCTAAATGGAATTTATTTTTCTTTATATTACGGAAATAAACTCTTAGAAAATTGCTAGATTTTTTTAAAAAAAATCCAAGATAGAAACCAAGACGAATTTTATTCGTGTTTATAATAATTGAATATTTTATCTTTAATAGAATAAGAAATTAATTATTGATATTTGACATATAATCCTTCAGCCCAACTGGTCTTGAAAGTTCTATATTGATGGGGTATAG
>JAPMOR010030648.1:0-12689 GCA_026543865.1 Argiope aurantia | reverse complement strand
AAAAATCTGTGCCAAAATTATAAATGAATTATAGAAAACTTTAAAAAATAAATGAAAATATTTATTTTTGTTAGATTTCTGAAATGATTATTATGATGGAAAGTAAATGCAGATTGTTAATTAAATAAATAGGCATTCAAATAGAATTGATTTTAAAAAAACTTAATTTTGCACATAAACATCGATGGTTTATTCCAAAAATCATTAACAAACTTTTTCCTATAATTGAAATAAGTAGATATGGCAAAATATACGTATCTTGAGTTTATGGTTGTTATTCAAGATCAATTACTTTAAACAAATAGCATTATTCCACACAATAATTAATTAATTAGGGCTACAGAAACTTTATAGTGGTTCCATTCTATGTAAAACTATACATATATTCTTTATAACTCTACAGAGAAAGTGACGAACAGGAAGGACTCTTGACGAAACAATGCTGCCTTAGGAGCTTTGAAATTGAAGTTTCGAATTTATTTGAAAACAAAATAATATATTAGAATCTTGAACATTTAATAAAATGCAAATAAAAACATTAAAAGAATATTATGAAATTAATAAGTTACAATATATATATATATATATATATATATATATATATATATATATATATACAATAACAATTACAGATACAATAACAATTCTTAATTTGAAAGAAAGGGATACAATAACATATATAGTGTTTCTTTAGAATATAGTGAACATTTAGATCGTCTTTCATTTTAAAAACTAAAATTCAGTATTGAAACTCATTGAGTAGGATCGAAATACTCATAGAAATGCTCTTGATCGAGAATAAAAAATGCTTCTTTCTGGATTAAAGCATTTATTAATTTCGATAATAATTAAAATTAATCCATACTTTCTCTTTACTGTAATCTCGTATGAAACAAATTTATTTATTATCCATGAGAATATAAAACTTTATAGCTACCGACGGATTTTTTGCTTTATTTCCTTGCGATATTCAATCTGGAAAGCCTTAAAAGTCAGAACTTTCAAGTGCTGAAGAAGAGTAAAAAACCATCACTTTTCCTAAGACGAAGACCATAAAAGTCGGCTCTTGTCACATAAACAACAATGAGAGTTTTCAAGTTTCAAGGTAATATTGAAAAGCAACTCTCCGAAACTATTTAATTATGCATAAAAGCAAAGCAATGGAAAAACCATGTTATCAAGAGGCAAAAGATGCAGTACCACCGAAATTGCTGTTTATGACAAAATCTGAGAATATTAGATTAGGTTGTTTTATTTAAAGGATGTCATGAAAAAAACATGGTTACTTTCGACAGTGCTGGAGTCTGCGGCGTTATAAATGAGTAAACCATACATTTGAGGATCATGAGGAGCAGAGCTTTTTCAAATTACTAAATATTTGATTAAAATTTTGAAGAAAAAAAAATTAAAGATTTCCCTAGGTGCAAAGAAAGACAAAGTTGTGGTTTTAAATTATGTTTTTGTTTTTCTTTAGAATTTTCCTAAACTGATGAAAAAATGGTTAATTGGATTCCCGCTGAAACTTTAAAATATAAATGCCCATCAATTGATTCATAATTGAGACTTTTGAAAGTATTCCAATGATGTGCCTTGCTAATAAGATAATCATTATGATGAATAATTTTAACAATTCAAGCAGATATATTATTCTATTCATGTTATAAACCATGTGTTATTTTTTATATTATATATTATATAATCTATATATTTTTTTCGAAAATTACAAATAGAGCATGAGCAAAGTATATAACAAATGATAAAATAGATGTAAAGACTTAACGTATTAGGGTATGGTAGCAGTTTAAAAGTTAAATTGGTTATTAAATTTATGAATAAAGTATTGATGCAATCCTTTAATATCAAAATATCGTTGAAAGTCTTTAAAAACTAAATAGTATGAAAAATTAGAGCATTTTTAAAAAACTTTTACAAAATCGTTAACATTATTTTCGAGATATATTTTTACACAATTTCAATATAATCATTTTATTTATTGAACTTCATTTGGAATTTCGAGCATTAAAAGATGATTATTAGCCTATTATAAGCGGAAAGAAACGTTTTCATGGCCTGGGTTGACCATGACTAAAGATATAATTGATTATAGAATTTAGAATACATAAAATATTTAATAATATTGAAAAAAATTATCCTCACATTCGTTATTGCAGGAAAATATGTTTTTTCTATTAATTTTATACTTTCCATTGATGTATCTTCAATTTTTTTTAATTATTATTATTATTTTATTCTGTTGTTTCCAATGGCACTTGCTATAGGCAAGCCCGCTGATTTGAAATCAACGATTTTAAGCCGAAAGGGAACGTCTCTTATTTTAGTAGCGCCAACTAGGGCCAAAAGTACGATTTTGCTACTCACGCATCACATTCGCTTGCACAGCCCCTTTTTAAAGGGGGGCACATTCACACATCTCACAGATAGAACAAATGAAGGACAACCATGCCCGAACCGGGACTCGAACCCGTGATGCCCAGATCACGGGGAAGACGCGCTACCCCTATGCCAGGACGCCGGCATTATTTTATTCTAATATATAAGAACGGAAATAAAACATCTGTCCTGTTTACCTATGAGCAATTAATGCAAACTTTTCTTAACTTATAATTATTAACTTTTGTATCTGTGATACTTACCTAATTTAAATTACAATTTCCTACTTTGCTAAATTTATAAATTTCAATAGCTGAAAATATTTTTTTCTTATTTTTATAAATCACAAACATCTGATAATAGTTTTATTGGAATCATTTCATGCCGGATTCGACAACACGTTTGTATTAATTGCTGAAGAAAAGATCATGTGTACCATTACTTAATTGCTTTGTTTGCAGGCAGATATATGGTATTTGCAATTAATTTCCCTGTGTCATAACCGATTTGATTCCAATATTCACTTTAATATATTTTTAGATTGAAATATTATCATACAATATTTATAACAATTATTCAGTAATCAATTCCATGCTTTTATTATTTCAAAATCAAATACATTTAGTTCTTATTTCTTATTAGGAAAATATTTAAATAACAATAAATTTAGAATTTAAATTAATCACTGTATGAAATTCACTATGTGAAAACTCTTAATAGAATTTTTCATATTGTATGATAAAGCGCTCAACTCTTCTTTTATATCTGTTCTTTTGCGATACCAGACCACTCTTCGTGAAATTGGAACTTTCGTGAGAGCGAGACTCCATACAAGCCAAAAAGCAAGATTAGATCATCCCCGAATAATACCTTCCCCAACAAAATAAAGTATTCAAAAAGTCTACCACTGTAAAAAATTTACAAGTCCCTCTGCCAGACAACTACCGCATCTGGAAATTCAGCTTACTATGCATTTTCTCTTGATGCGTTGAAGGCAACGCTTGGCCTAATACAACTGTTTTGTTATTCAACAAGTCATGCATTTTCTTCCTCCTTTTTCCACCAAACCATTCTTCTTTTTTCCCTCCGCTGATCTTCTCCATAAAATACATCCTGATACTAATGGAGGCCTTTCTTTTACTTAATTTGTTTTATTTTCTATTTCTTTTCTGTGCCATCCCGAGCGCAGTGAGAGAGAAGGCATCACTAACGGCATCCTATTCCGTATGCTCGCCGTTGTTTCGCCCTATATTTCCCAATAGACACCGAGGGTTCCCCCTAGACCACATCGAGTTTAATTTAAGTCTCAATACTGTTGTAGGGGTGATGCCGGAAGGAAGGAGGGGAGGTTTATCAATGCCTAAAAGAGTAGGGGGAGAAAGGGGGATCATTCCCGAGCCGGGGTGCATTTAGGAATAGGATTGGTTTGGAGAGGGGAGGACCGGGAAAGCACGGTGTTCACGCCACTCTTAGATTAACGAGTGTTCTTTTCTTCGGTAACGAATTAAATTTCATTTGTTGAGCAGAGGTGAGGGATATATTTCGGATTTTTAAAAGGACAAAGCTTAGCACCTATTTTTCTTTCTTAAGGAGGCAGTTAAAGTTTATATGCTTTTTGGAGCCTTACTTTAATGAATGTCATGTATAAAGAGCTCGCATGGGGGACATTTTCGAAAATTTTCTGTTAAATACCAAAGATGCGGTGCGGCAATGAAAATTTGTCTGCGTAGGTGAAATGTAGATAAAAAGTTTTAATATTGTGTTCATTTCCTTGCTAAATATAGGTAATTTATAGTTATTAATTATATTTACATTTATTGTAATCCATAAAAAATTTATGAAGAAGAAAATGGAACTATATCGTTATTTATATATGTCACATACATGTAGAAAAAATCGAATTAATTTTTCTTTGATTAAAATTGATTTTTAGTATTTACATTTTTAATACTAATTAATTGCAATAAAATTATCAGAAAAACAGTGTAGCGATTCTCTTTACATAATTAATATTCTAATTGAGTATTTTCACAACATTTTATGAAGAATTAGTGATATTAATTTTAAAAACAAATTATAACGTAAGCGATGAATGCCTATTTCTTTTTACTCAATAATTACAATATACATAAATTGCTTCACAAGGGGAAAAACTCTTTCCTTTAAGAAAGCCATTTCTAGTGCAAACATTCATATTGGTCAACATCATATAGCTCAGGAAATATGGAAGAAAATTCTTTCTTCTAATTGATTTTTGAAGTGAATTTTCTGAATTTCTTCAAAAAAAGCCATTTAATAATTTTAAAAATAATAATTTACAATGATTTAAAAAACGAGCAACTTGATATTGCAAAAATATTTGTCTGAGACACTTTATTGCTGACTTATTTAAAATCTTATATAAATATCACGACATATATAGACACAAATTTAACACAAAATTAGAACAATAAACATGTTCCTGTCGTTTCTAATAAACATATTTGAAAGAATTGTACAAACAATATGAGAAAATATGTTTTATTATGCTTAAAAAGATTTCGCTTCACAAAAACAGTTTCAATAATTGCTATAGTCATTTTTAATCAATCAATATTATTCAAGATTTTGTTTCCATTCCAAGTTTTAAAAATTCTTCCTAAAATTATTTAATTCAAGAGAAATTTTATCCCTATTTGAAAATCATATTGTACATAGAGTTCAAATCATATATGTATCTAATACGATACTTCATTTTAAATTATAAAAGTTACAGGAATGATCAATTATGATCGAGTTCATACAATTTTTGAAATTTCAAAGTCGACAAAAATATAGTGTATATATATTCAATGATTTTTGATTAAAAACCTTATTGTTCCTGATAAGATTCTTAGAACAATGAAGTAACTTTATTTTTCAGATTAAGGATAAGCGAACTATTAGAAATACATCAAAAAGAAAAAATTATAATGGATGATTTTTTTTAAATTCTTCCCTTTTTGATCTTATCTTACACCACATATGGAGTAATTTGTTCATGTTTTTCGTTAATAAGAAAGATAAAAGATTTCAGAATAAGAAAGAAGAATAATAGACACAATTATTAATTTTAATTATAATACTATGTACACTGTATCTATTTTTCCTTACAAATGAATTATTTGATAAAACAAAACCCTTTTCCCAAGAAAAAAAAAAAAAAAAAAAAAAAGATAAAGGGAATTGTGAACGTTTCTATCTTTAAAAGATGATTTTAAACATTTAGTCCAATAAAATAGAGAGCCTGTAACCTATTACAGAAACTTATTACTTGTATAGGTCTAAAAAATTTAGAGTTTATTAGTTATCCTTTAACAATGAATCTAACAGGAGCTTTTATTATAGAAAAATAGAGATATTTTGCCTTTTTCTCGAAACTTATTTACTCTTTTAGATACTCACACATTATTATTATTATAACCGTATGATATTTCATACAACGGTATTTCCAAATATGAAAAATGTTTTTTTTTCTCTGAGAAAAAGTATCTTGTATCAAATATCATTTGGTTATAAAAATAATAATATGTATATATATAAATATATATGTGTGTGTGTGTGTGTGTGTGTGTGTGTGTGTGTGTGTGTGTGTGTGTGTGTGTGTGTGTGTGTGTGTGTATACATCAAGTTACACGACATTCATTTTTAAAAGTATTTATTGTTACCATATTTAAATAAAAATAAGTCCATCATAGTTATTACCTTTTCCTATATTATACTGATTTTGCAGTAAAGCTGATTTCGCACAGATTTTGTTTTCGTGAGCGTACGGATTTCCTTTAATAAACTTGAAATGTATCGCACCACAACTCCTTAAATTGATTTTCCTTTAAAACAAAAATGCATTCTACAAATATTATTCTACTATTTAATAATTGAATGTAACCATTCCTAAATAAAACGATACTTAAACTAAATCACTCCTATATGTCCGAAATTTTCTATCATATTTAAATTACTTGAGGAAGAATCCTCTTTATTTAGAACTGAAATTTCGGTAATTTCCAATGTTGAGAACGTTCTAGTTCCCTAAAAAGCCTAATAAAGCCTTAAAAACCTGATTAAAACCTAAAATATTTGAGGAGGTAAGCTAGAATATGAAATATTTCCACGATAGCCTTGTGATTCGGTTCTTGGAGTAGCGTTGGCCTGATGCAAAGAATTGCCCGAACCGTAATTGTAAATTGGTTTCCGTTTCACTCAATGACTTCTCGAAAACTTTAAAAGCAGGACATTCATCCAACTAAATGAAACCAGCATATAGAATCGGATACTCCACTTATTATATTTTGCTTACGGTGCTTTAACCATAAGTTTAACGCGTAAGGTTAATTTTCCTTTAGTGAAGACACTAGACAGCTCTCTGGGGTGAAGGATAAAATTTATTTTCATTATCACTAACTCTTTCGTACTTCTTTCAAATCATCGAAGCTCTACCGTCTAAGAATTTGGCTGGAAGGAGGTTACCTTCCTCACGAGTGCTATCCATCACAGCACTATTTCATTTCGAGTATCCATGGCTATAATGAATATACTCTCCCCTGGAGATGGGCTGTGTAAGCATGGTAGAAGATCGTGCAAGAATGTTTTTGAAACATTTAGAGTCTCATAAAGTCAGAAAAATTCGTTGAAGTTTTATTTTTTATTACAAAAGGAGCCACTATTACTCTTGGGGACTGAAAGCAGACACTGAGTAGAAAGTAAGTGATTCTTTCTCTAGATTTTGAAACTAGAAAAAAATTATTATTACTGCACTTTATTAACTGATGCTTCCGCGATTTTTTCTCTTTGAATGCGCTAATATTTTTTCTTCAGCCTTGAATTCATAAGTGAAAGATTACATAAATGATACAAAGGGGATTCTTTCGTTACACAAACAGCTATTTCTGTCAGTCATACATTTATATAACATTCTATTTTATTTTTAAATGATTTCGATTTGCTCTATTTATATTTTAATCATTGAATTATGCGTATTAGGTTATTTCTGTCAGTAGTATTATTCAATAATATTTTATTTACATAGTTATCAAAAAAATATTTTTATTTCAATGTTCTTTGATTATATTTTAAATAATGAGTGACATTGGTTTACCTCACAGAAATTTATATAATTGGAATTCAAATTGCTAAATGCATTTTGGTTATTGTTGTTAAAATAAATAGTTAAAAAAATATTAACTGAAAAGGATAAGAAATTGAAATTGCTAAATGTTTTTTCATTATTTTTAATTATATATGATAAATAGATGCGGCAAGAATTTATCATTATGATAACAGAAACTTTTGAATTTGAAATAATTGAAATAACGAAAGAGAAATATAAAATTTATAAAAAATTTGGAATGTTTTACTGATTATTTTATTATATATATATTGACTTTAATTTTATCCATACCTTTTTATGGGGGAAGAACTATTAAAGATTGAAACAATAAATATATCCGATTTGTTTCAAACTGAAGAATATCCAATAACGATGTTTCAAAATTTTGTTTTCTCTTTAAAAGTGATGCTTTGATTGCTTACTTAATTTACTTTCTGATGCTGCTTTAATTTTAAAGCAATGCAAAATGTTTCAACTTGCATAACTTGAAAATTAAAATAACAGCAAAAATAAATTAATTTTAAAATATTTTTTGAGTTAAAAATTAATGTACCATTTGTCGTAAATAACTAGAAATAGTAGGTGATAAATGTTCTGCATAAAACTATAATCACAAAGAAGGAGATATAAGAAAATTATTTGTTATTACAATACAAATTGTAATAAAAGACAGGGAATAATTACTATTTTATTTATTCAGAATGGGACTTATCATATTTTTAGTGGTTGAAAATATTTTCCTATTCGTTCATTTAAAAAACTCCTCAACATTCCAGTAAATGTTATACTTTCAAAACAAAATATTTTCTATTTATTGCTAATAGCAGGAAAGAATTAATTTATATTCATAATAGTGGAAGTCTAAAGTGAAAAATTTAAATTTTTATGCTACCTTTGTCTTTTTTTAATAAAAACATGTTGAATATATCGATTTGAATTTGAATTTTGCTATTTGAGAATTAAGTAATGCGATTCTAAATTAGTACATTCAAGCATAACCTTGAATAAATTTGTCATTTCTAGTGTAGTGTCATTTCTAGTGTACAAATTTGGAGGAAAATAACTCAATCTTGTCGTTTTTTGAACATATCTCAAATTCCTGAAATATTTTCTCATTAACAACTGCCTCAAACCAGAAAGAAAATTCAGGTAATCAATTCCTTTAATGTCTAATATTCACTTATATTGAAAAGAAATAATTAGATTTCTATTTGACTTTCAAAAAAGAAATCCCAGTTTTACAGAATATATTAAATGTATTCTTGCGTTTCAATAAATGATTTATTTGCAGCAATAATTTCTATAAATAAAATAGATATTATTTTCATTCAAAACTTGTATTTTTCTTATGTAATCAGTGCAATCTTTTAATAAATGAATCATTTGTTTCAAAAGAACCCATGTCAAAAAATATATTCTCTGGGAAATAAATAATAGAATTTCCTATTTATTCTTCTTATTGATTGCTTATTTTCAACAATATTTATTAGGGAATCTTTATATAAGAGCTTTAGGTAATGATTATTGCTTTTTTTCACTTTCACGTATGCCGGGTATAAAGAAAGTATTGTAATCCTCAAAAAATTTGAACTCGAGATATTGTTAAATCTCCAAATTTCAAACCACCCTGAAACATTTCGGAAAAGGCAATTATGGCATTATGTACGTATATATGTGAACGAGACAACTGAAATTCGCCTGGAACTAGACAGATGAAATTTGATATATGGATTCAAGATAAAAGTTTTAGAACTTTATTCAAATTTTGAATGAAATCCATTCAAAGGATGTCTGTCTGTTCGAATACAAGTGAACTTTATATGACGTACAGAGCTAGGTAAATAAAATATGACACACGAATTTGGAATCCAAAATGTAAATTCTTATCATATGTGAGCCCAGTTCTTTAAAAGGTTCTCTGTCTGTGTCGACTGTAATGTAAAGGCAGTTTCTCATAAACACAATGATTTAAATCAATGAAATTCGGTATGCGACTACCATTGTAGTCATGTGTCAAATTTTTACTTCAGTCTGTCGGTAAAAATGTTTCTGAAATGCATATTTACAATATAGATTCAGTAAAGTGCTAGATTCATGGCAAATTAACATTTTGTAACTGTAGTTAGCCAATGCCATGCAAAGCAAGGTCATCGATTTTATGCTAATGGGGAGAAATAAGATCTTTCTTGGAGTGTATGCGAGAAAGTTTCAAGGAGACCATTCACATTGGTTCATTTCCTCCTATTCAAAACATAAAAAGAGAAGGTAATGTAATCATCGAAGAATTCGAACTTAAAATTATGAGAAATCTCCAAATTTCAGGTCTTCTTCAATTCGAAGAATACATTTCTGGAATTATGTTTATCTCTTTGTATATACTATATGAAGAACTCTTTGTGCTAGATGGATGAAGTTTAGTGAGTGATTTTTGCACTGAACTTAAAAAATTTACTTTGATTCGTTAAGTTAATTATCTTTCTGAATGAAAGACACTTATGAATTTATGAAAGATATTTATGACCTTTGCTCATGAAATTTAATTTAGTGTTTCTTGTACTATATAAATTTCAGGATATATTAATCTAACTCACATTCCAAAATTTGAATGAAATCCTTTTAGGAGGAACGTGTATGTCCATCTGTTCGATTACAAACTAACACGATAAGTACAAAACGAGAATGCTAGATGTATAAAATTTGGCGCACAGATTTACCGTCTAAAATGTGAATGTGTGTATCCACTTTTATGTCATATTTGTAAAGAGTTGGTCATCCTTCGGTCTGTACTATCACAAAGTAAACGCAATATTTCAAGTATGCTTTGTTTTAAATAATAGAAAATTTAATATTTGATTTTGGGACTATCATTGTAGGCTTGAGTCAAATCTTGATTTCAATCTGTAAGAACAGAAAATGTCCAAAAGACTCATTTAGTTGTCCCATTTTTATGTATCAATTGCATTCGTGCGCTTAATTGCCAAAAAATCTCCAAACATTCCAACATTTCTCCAAAATCTCCAAACATTCTAGGCTCTTTCGTGACTAGAATTAGCTAATGACGTGCAGTTAATATATTTCTTAATGGGTATGTTTGAAAATTCAGGAGAAATCTCCCGTTGGTTGCATCGAAAAATAATCCTCTAATATAATATCATTTTAGTGTACGTTGTGCGTGTTTCGATTTGCTGGCCCTTTTTACCTAATTCAAATTGAAATGTTATCTAATTGCAATTATCTATCAATCTATTACAATTTACCAAGTCATATCAATCAAATTGCAATTATCTACCAATGCACTAGTATTTACTAAATTTTGCAGAGTTGTTCATTTCATACTTTTACGTGTAACAAAATCACAAATTGATCCCTTTTGTACCTGTAATTCACTTGAAGAGTTTATTTGCGAAATTTAAACTACTTTGTATACCACATTAGCGCAACTTCCACTCAATAACAATTTTCAAGAAGTATAAAAGCATTTATAAGTATAATTTACATAAATCATCAATGCTACCGTCATATAAATGTAATATAATTTCATATAATCTGCATTATCTGCTTGATCAACAATTTAGGGACACTCGTAAATCAAATGCTTTTCGTCTAACGTCCGAGAACAAATTAGCCTCCCAGGTAATTTTTCATTCATTCCCCGTGATATTTTTTTTTACTCCCATACTTAAAATTGAATTAAATTTGCGAGTTAATTACGTATATAAATATTCCTCCTCCGATAAATGCAGTTTAGAATATGCCACAAATCCAGTACCAAACATTTATCATAGGCTGGGACTAAACAGATAGCCCACAAACATTTAAGACGCAATTTACTTCCAAAGAAAATACATTTTTCAAAATATGGGGGCCTTTCAAAATTCATTCAAAAATATTTAATTCATTTTCATGCAAAGTTTATCCCATTATCTGCAGTGCTATTTGTTGCTGAGAAGCGAATAAAATAGGGAAGGATAGGACAGCTAAAGAATGAGTATTTTTTTTTCCTTTTATTTTTAAAGAAAGTTTTCAGGATAAACGTTTCGCCACTGAATAGGCAGTGGTTGATGCCGAGCGAGCTTTAGCCAATGTAAGAGTAAACTTGTCACTTCTAACTAAGTCGAATTGGCTCTGAGGAGTGCCACATGGCTACGGAACTACTTTCTCGGAAGCACTGATTATGGTCGATAGTACTAAAGCTTCGCAAAAGGGGGTGGAGTAAATGTAATAGTGCCAGATTGCCTGGCGAAGTATACTCATGCGCCGTGCTATTTGTCATGATTATGCTCGTGATTTATGCGTGTAAAAGCCCCTGATATGAAGCAGGTTCACTAGCGCTTAATTCTGCCTCTATCAAGTTAAATTTGTCGGGAGGAGGAGAACTGGAGGCGGAAGTGTAAAATATTTATGATTGCCACAGCATCACACTTTCATTCGCGGCTATTGAAGAAATTGCTCTTTTAAAAGGCAAATTCGTTAACAAAAGACAATAATTATTAAAATCCATGGCATAAAAAAGAACATCATGTTGTTGGAAATGTGTCTAGACTGAGTTTGATGATGAAGATTCCTTTGGAATTATTTATAATTTAATGATGATCGTAATTTCTTTCCCTTAGCAATATTATATAATTATTTAAGAAAATTTAAAGCCTCATTTCTAATCCATAATCAAAACCCTACAACTTATTTTAATCTGGAAGATCATAAATAATCAGAAATACTATAAAAATTTGTTTAATAAGTTTGTTTATAAAAATTCCTTACATTTCATGACTTAATTCTATAATCTATCCTTTTGGTTGGCTACTATAAATTAAACAATAATTATTGAGTCACATTTATTATTTAAAGTAAAAACCATAAAAATACAGAGAAATAGAGCAGTAACTTTTCATTAGTACGTGTTGCAATTATTTAAATGAAAATCACTTATTTATGTGCATAAGTTGCAGTAATATAAATCACTTTCAATACATTATTTTTACACTGAACTTGTAATTAAAGTAGAAATAATGAATTTAATTAACCTTATTCGATAGTACACTTGGTGCAGTTGGTGATGTCTAAATCTAACGGATGCAGGGTCAATGTTCAATTTGATAGAAAATAAAATGCATTTATCATTTTTAAACCTGAGGAACTGTTGTAAGAATACAATTGTCAGCATCGAAGA
>JAPMOR010030643.1:4121-20559 GCA_026543865.1 Argiope aurantia | reverse complement strand
CCTAAATGTATTTGTGAATTTTCTTTCATCAAAAATAAACAATTAAAAGAAAATTCAAAATCCACAACTCTGATTACAGTTTGCCATACTTAAACTGTTCGAAGATCATAACAAAGAAAGAATTGTTCAGACAGCGAATTTCGGGTAAAACCTGAGCATAAAAATAACATGAAATTTAATCATTTTTGGGAAGAGAAGAAAGAAAACATTTGGAATGTTAAAAGAATCGCGCCCAAACGTTGACATGCTCTGTTTGTGGTCGAAGGATGCTGCGTAATGTTTTCAAGAACTTGGAGTACACCAATAAGACAAAGAAACTTTTATTTTCAAGGTCAACGGACCTGAAAGAAAGTCATTTCAGCCAAGCGGACTTTCCCTGAAGGGAGCGGAAAAAATAAACAATAATAGTTTGGAATATTATGAATCAGCAATGAAAATCGTGGTTTGATGCCACAGCACAAGGGCTGCCACATCACCCTGGAAAAATAATGCCAAATTTTATGAAACATTTAGCCGAAAAAGGCAAACATTGATAACAATGATTTTTTTTTGTTTAAATCTAAATAAAAATTGAAGAATTTGTATTAAATCTACTACAATTAAAATGGTTTTTCTCTGTCTTCCCTAATAATAAAGAAATGTGTATGCCTCTATTGGCAATCTACAATCTAGAACTACTGATTTAGATCTACGGAATTTAAAACAAATAAATACTTTCGAAAAGAATTGATTTTCTATCTATAACACTCTCGAGAAAATGCTCTTGATCTAAAAAAAAAAAAAAGTCTAAGCTTTGTTTTTGACAAGGGTTCCATAACCTATTAATAATGATCCCGAATGGGGTCGCTTACATTAAATTTAAAGTCACAAAAACTTTCGTAGTCAAAACAAGAAAAAATTATCCAGAAAGCCTCCAATCATCCCCTCAATTTTTTCCGAATAGAATAAATTCTATTTCTATCGTTCTGTTATTAAAACCATTGGCTAGACGATATTGACAATTAAAATATTTCAAGATTTTATATGCATATGTGTGATTGCAGAGCATTTTCTTCTGGATTATAAAATTCTAATCAAAATGACCAAACTAAAAGTTATCTAAATCAAGGTGCATTCGTTCCATTCACCATAGAAAAAATTTGCAGTTCTAAATGTTTTTTTATTTCTTTATTTGCATTAGCAGGGCGCGGGCAATATGAAAAACATGTAAAAAAAAAAAAAAAAAAAACCGAGGAAAAAATAATTAATAATAAAAAAGATTTGAACCACTAGTTCAAAACCCTGGAACTTTGTGTTGCAGAATTGATTCTCTATGATTATTTTATTTTTAAACTTTACTTTTAGCTATATAGCAAAGATAATTGGCACATAAAAATTAATTTATATCATTTCAACGGAGTTATTATAACAATGAATAGTACTACAGTAATATACACTTAAAAGCACTTTTTTTATAATTATTAAAGTTAGGAAATAAAAAACTTTTACGGACAAACAATTATTTGAAAATTTAATTTAAAATAGTTATAGTTAAAGTAAAGTAAAAATAGTTACTATAATATGCCATGAATTTATTGAGTAAAAGCACAAAAATATCGATTTATTTTGAATTAAAAATCTTTTTAAAATATTGAAAAACTTTTTTTCGACCAGAGCTTTTCACCAGAAAAATCATATGTTAAATTTGTTAACTCTAGTCTGATGAGTCTACATTATAGAGCGTTAAAAGTATATATATATATTTTTTTCATTACACATGTCATATGCAATTCACATTCAATCTACAAATGTTATCGATAACCATGCTTTCTGGAAAAGCCAAATTCGGCACTAAAAGAGAAAATATAGCAACCCTCTACTGAATGATAACATAGCAAAAACATCCTCATCCGGGAGGAGGGGAAGGGAATGTTGCATAAATAATATTTTTATTAGTAAATCAGAACAATGAAACTGTTGTATTTTTTGAAGACTGGCACCTGGAATTATATAGATATATATTTGTTTTCATTTCAAATTTTAATCACATTTTCATCAAAAAAGCGAGAAAAAAAGATAAAACTCCTTTCCTTAACGACCATTATTTCGAAGTGTTGATTTATTTCGTTTGAAAATCCATTGTTTTGAATGAGTGAGCTAAATGTAAAGAAATTGCAAAAGCAATAATCATTGAGTGCATTTTCTTTTTCAATTTATATTTGGAGTCGTAGAACTTAAATATTTTTTTTTCATTCTGAAATATTTGTTTTTTAATTTAATCACCAAATCAATGATGGCCATAAATTTAAAAATTTTATCTTGCTTATGTTAAAGCATTCATTAGTTGACTACATTATTCTAAGAATCACGATACTTACTTTATCATTACATTTTTGGGCACAGCTCTAAAATTAAGATTCATAGACCGAACAGAAATATAGATCTGCTTTTCTTTTTTAATAAGTCAACAATTTCTTTTTAGAGTTTTTGTTCATAAATTAAAATAACGTAAAATCGTGAAATGAAAAGAACATTAATTTATACTCAAGCTTAAATTCAGAAGAAAAAAAAATGCCCTTATAAATTAAGCCACTGCGTAGAGACCAAGCATTTCGTCTGAGATTGGAATGTATTCTAACTTAATTCTTAGTAAAATAGCTACATAAGATTCAATATATACTATTTATTAATATTTTTATTATTATTGAGACATTTTTTTCCCTTTCAGAATAATTGATTCATGACCACGAAAAATATGCAAAATAATGTTAAGATTCAAATTCGAATCGAAATTCGATTCGACTCAAATGGAAAAATTTATGCGAAAGTGGGAATCTGAGCGGATAGCAGAAAGTTCCCATGATCCACTGCGACCACCAAAATATATCAGAGGTAAAGTTCACACAAAATGAATCGATTTCACACAATTAAGTTAAATACACAATAGCATGAGAAATATTTATTTTGAAAATAATTATATCAAATGAAATAATGACAAATGCATTTGAAAAATATCCTGTTAGCATCAAGTTGATTAACTGCATTTTTTTTTTTTTTTGCACACATTTTGCCATTTGTCATAATTTTTTTAAATAATTATTTCATATTACATTTGCCATTGTCATATTTTTTTAAATAATTATTTCATTCCCATTTCTTCTTATAGTGGATTTCTATTTATCTCCAATTACTTTAAATCCTTTTTTTTTATCAGCCTAATATGCCGCATTTTAACTTGCTTAAAATTTGAGAGAATGGGAGAAATCTGATATAAAACGGTCTAATATAAAATCTAATATCAAAAGTCTACCGAATCAACTTTTTCTTCAGCCAGTTTTTGATTCATGGTAGGTTCTTTTGGTGTCGTTACTAAATCAAAAATATTTGCATTAAATGAAATGTCAGGCCAAATGGAACTTTCTGTGTCAAGTTTGTATTTGGAAACTTTGTCTTGATTCAAAATTTCCATCAGAGTGTCAAGCATTTTTAAGTGAGGTTTATTAACATTCTGTAATTTTACTCATTTAGATTTCCTGATGGAATCCATTAATGGGAACACAGCGATGCAGTGATGTTAAATATTAACTACAATGATTTTGAAGATATTGCTGCAATCGTTTAAATTCAAAATATTAGCAACATTTCATGTTCGCAATTGGTAAGAGAAACATCACAACTTTTAATAGATTTGTTCAGTTTTCAAAAAACTAATCTTTGAAATACTAACAGGGGGAAAAAAATCTTCATTTACTACTTCTATGTGAATTTATATTTTTATAATAATAGGCAATAAATAAAATCAAAATAAAGAAAATAGAGCGGTTAAATACTACGTTTAAAAAGTCAACAACTTACAAAGCACGCTGTAATTTTTTAAGAAAATTTGTATACATACTCGCACATTCCTAAATAATAATAATAATAATAATAAATAATAAAGTAATATCTACTGCAAAGTAAAAATTAAAAAAAATATCAAGAATTATCATCGCAAGTGACTTTTACACCTAATACAAATTATAAATTCAAGGAAAATGTGTTGTTTTAAACATGCAAAAAAAAAAAAAAAAAAAGTCTTAAAAGGGTTAAACAGAGATAATTTTTTTTTCTCAACTTGGATAATCTTAAAAGCCCATCCTACATGCCAGTACATCAATGTAAGCCAAGGTAAAAGAAAATTACTTTAAAGCTGGAAAAAAAAAATCGAACACAGCACTTAAAAAGTTAAAAACAATTATAAGCCGAAACACTCTATTTAAATTACCAGACCTTGACAGAAACTAATTGCTTGGACATGTGAACAAGAATCGAGCATTAAAATGAAATTCGACGATCTTGTAAACTTTGTAACACTTCCTCCACAGCAATCACTCTAAATAATCAACCTTTTCAACAGGTCTTCCACAGAGGGGGAGGGACGCATCAGACTTATATCAACAAATAACCAGTTTAAAACCACCCACGTAAAAAGAGGTAGGGGAGGGAGAGGAACTTGCTAATAGCCCTTCAGACGATTTCCTTCATAAAAGGTCGATATTGCCAAAAGAAAGAGAGAGAGAAAAAAATGCTTGTCCATTAGTATGGTAATTGGTGAAGCAGCTTCGCAAACTTAATTTAGTGATCGCTCTATTCTTTACAAAGGGCTGCCAGACAAAAATAAAAAAAATAATGCCAAAGTTTTTTTATATGAAACAAAAAAAAGGTCTAAAATTGTTCACTTTTTGGTTACGATTCCATTTTCTCATATTAAATAAAGAACTTTCCCTTTTTGATTTATATACAAATTGATATTAATAATTTTTTAAATAATTAGATTTAATTTTTACAATTGACTTCTTTTTTCAACTTTTACTAAACAGAATATGGCCATTCTTAAGAAAAGAATGGACAGCACCGATAACTAAGCTCTAAATAAAAAGAATCTATGCCATTTCAAACAACTCAAGAACAACAACAACAAAATAAAAGATATAGGAATTATCTGCAATTAACGCTCTCAAGATTTGATGCCCTTCCACGCCGACGTGATTCCTGAGTGAAAGTGAATTGGCGGCATACAAATTATTGCGAAATGGAGCGAATCAATCCTATATTATCTTTCTATTTCAATTTCTTTTTTATATTATTAATACTAATTAAACTGGCAAATACTACTAATAATATATCAATGTTAAGATGAATATAATAGTCCAGATTTAATAAATAACTCTATTTGAAATGCCATTTTACGTCTAACAATGGCTATAACTAAAGGTTAAGAATTTTAGCAATCCACTGCCCATTGGCGATCTTTAAAACAACCAATGCGTACGAATTGATCAGACGGAAAAATTATGTAAGTGACAGTAAACATTATATTATTCGTTTAAAAATTTTTTAATTATATATGTCTTTTATTTTCTTTACTTCTTCCTTATTCTCTTTTCTTGGCGCAGCATAGTCAACATCAGGGCTCTTGCGCCATAAAACCTCAAACAAACAAACGAATCTTCTCTTTTCTTCGTTTGAAAGAAAATATGTTTTTTATTTCATTTAAGAAATATAAATAAATATTCCAGCATTTATTTATAATTACAGTAATTTTTCTATTCGTCAGCTTTCTTGAGGAATTTTAAAAAGCGTATTTACTTTAAATAAACTTACAAAAAAAAGGAAAATTTACAATGAAACAAATTTAATTAAAATAATTTTTGTATTAAGAAATAGTTATTAGTTTAATTATTATGACATCGCGTTTTCAAGCAACATGGGATTACTTCAGAACGGGCCTCATAATTTTGAATCGCTTTCAAACGACGAGAGTGACACCTGAGCGGCTCTATGCCATAGATGTGAAAAGGCAACTGGTTTCAATGTGCACTTAGCTTAAATGGTGGTTCTTCAGTAATAATCCTTCAGTGTTGCAGCTAAAACCTAATTGCGCGGTTACTCACCCGGTTCAAAGAAGTTAATGGATACAATGCACAGAATAAATTTTAATGAAAATATTCGGATCTTAGTCATACATAGTGAGGTATCATATATAATTAAAAACATCGACAATAAGATTTCTTTAGTCATTTCATTTATCTGTATCAATCTTCGTATTATTCTCAAGAATTTTCATCAATCTCTCAACTTGTGTTCACTTGCTCTCTTTACTTATCATCAACCTTAACTTCATTGGAATATTGTATTTCCTCAATATATGTATCCTTGTGACAGCGAAAAGGGTTTGGAAATCGATATAAAGATATATGAAAAACAATTAAAGAAGTGCTGATTCAGATAATCAGCAGACGCGTGGACAAAACGCACTTGGGAAGCCGTTCCAGATGTAAATGTGGTGAAAGATACAAAAATGATTGAGTGGATTCGACCCACTGTCATTACGTGAAATTTGAAGGATGGAGCTGGAATGTATGGCCAACATAAAATACATACAAAAATAGCATTAATATTTTCAAAAGTAGGGTTGATATCAACAAAGAATTTTTAATTAATGACGCAAATAAAGCAGAAATATATATATATATATATATATATATATATACATACATACAAGAATTTAAAACTCTGAAGTCAAAAATTAATTTCGAAATTTCCCAAATTCGGCCTTAAAAAAGCCAATATGGCAACCCTGCTCTAAAACACCTTTTGACCATGCGCTCCAACCAAACTAGCTTTCAAATATGCATGATTTTTATTCGATTGGCTGAAACTCTGCCAATTAAGATAAAAGGATAAAGAGGCGCAGGTTAACAACAAGCCAACTGATAAAGAGCTTTTTTTTTAATTGATGAACGTAGCTATTTAATTTAAGAAAACAAAAATGAATCCTTTGTTTATTCGAAAGAAAAAATACAAAATGAATTTAAAAAATACACCATTTTGTGTAGTTGGGAGAAGCATTAAGGTGTGGCTGAAAAGAACATATATTAAATTGACTTTGAATATATTTACGCAATTTGGAATTAGCGTCTTTTAGAGCTATATTACTAATTTAAGGGGAAAAAGAGAGGAAAAAGAACTCATGATTATGCTTTAAAAAAAAATCTATATGCCATTTTCTTGTTAATTCTATTTCTTAGGGGGAAAATTTAAGAATATCGACAAATAGATTTTTTTTCCCTCAATCGTTAAGAGCTAACTTTCGCTACGAAATAGCCAATATTTAAGAGTTATTGGATGGTGTTGGCAATAAAATCATGGATTTTTTTAAAAAAAATCTGTTTTTATCGTCAAAATAGCTAATGAGATTCTACAATTCACAGAAAAAAGTAGTTAATAGAAATAGTAAAATTTATAAAGTTTTTAATAGTTTATTTTTGACACTTTTCAATGAATATATTTTCAAGCAAAGAATAAACTTTTCCATCGAAGAGAAAGCCCATAATCTGAGATCATTTTTGAAAAAGAAAAATTCAGAATATTTGATACTATACACAAATATATAATTTGTTTTGAAGGCATTAAAAACAAATAACTATTAGCTACGTCTGTCTAACAGAGCCTTAGTTATTTGCAATCGTTACCAAACATTAATTCAATACTCATCATATCAATTTTGGGCAGGGACAATCTGTCCTATTATTTTCTTATTTTTTAAAAATTTCCTTTTTCTCCGAGAAGGTAGAAACTAAACATTTTCATTTGAAGAGAAATTTATTTTTATTTTTAAATTAGTTTCTTCGATTCCCAACGATTCCCAACGCCAGTTGATTTGGAGAGAGCTCGGGACACGGTTTCATCCCAGTAACATCACGGAAAGAGACCGTTTCGGTGGTCCTGGAGTTGCCGTCTAGGGAGGCATTATGATGAACGGGCGAACTGAGCTCCACGTTTTCGACAGAGGTTCTATAACTGGAGATCGCTACTGTCAGGAGGTGATCCTTCCCCATGTGCGTCTGTTCCGAGGTGCCATTGGATCAGACTTCGTTTTTATGGATGACAATGCACAGCCACACAGGACTCATGCTGTTGAGGAGCTCCTGGAAAGTGAAGATATCACTCGAATGGATTGGCTGGCGTGCTCCCCTGATTTAAATCCGATAGAACATGTATGGGATGCTTTGGGGAGACGCCTTGCGGCACGATTACATCCTCCTGGGAACACCCGACAACTTAAACAGATGCTGATTGAGGAATGGGCACTCTTACCTCAAGAACTGTTGGACAATCTGGTGCTGAGTATGGGGAGACGGTGTGAAGCAACCATTGCCGTAAGGGGAGGGCATATCCCATACTAAGGAACATCTGCTTGCTGTTCTCCCTCTTGGACAGACAATCATGTGTAACGATACTATGAGTTCAATAAAGCCTTTTTTTGTTTCATTCCATACTGTATGCATTGTATTCATTTCTGCGCAATTATGCTTTCATCATTCTTTCAGAACAAAATGCTGTTTCTCATTTCTGAATTTCATGTCTCTCAGATGATTTCTCGTGAAATTATGGCAAAAAACATACCTGTTGCTTAAGTTTTGCATACTAGTGTATATATGTATATATATAACTTCCATTTTTAATTTATCTAGTTGGTAAACAAAGTTTTGGAGCTCGACGATTTTGAGATGAATTAAGAGTTATGATGTCATAGTTCTACTTCAAACTTTTAAAAACGCATCTGCTGTCAAAGAAGCATACATAATAATAATGTAATACTGGTTAAAGCAGGTAAAAAAATATACGTGATTAAAAGATGATGATGAAAATTGCCATTTATGCTTTATTCATTGCCTACGCGATTTCTAGTTTCAAAACCCCCTAACCAAAACAACATCATGTTCTCACTTGATAACTGCATAATCATTACATCTCAGTTCGAGTAGATAAACTTTTAGAAATGCATTCATAATTTCATTTACCGTTTTAATATAAGGAATTCTTAAAATAATATATTTGAGTCTATTGAATTTTAAAATAAATAATGATATTCAATTAATTATTTTAATTTATAACTTTTCTGTAAAAGTTTAAATCAAAGTGGTCTATTTAATTAATTTTGTTTAGAAATATTGAAGAATATAGCTGAAGCACTCACTATTTACGTTCTCGCGAATCGAAAATTAATGTAGTTAAAGATGAGACACACATTTTAATAAGTTATTGCCCATCTTAATACTTTGTTCAATTTTCGTCTGTTAGTCTAAAGTAAACTTTCTTTTAAAATAACATTTTCACGAAAATTTTCTAATTATGTGTACGTGCATGTAGTCAGTGAATAAAATAATAAATTTTAGCGTTAATTAATAACAAGTTAGACGAAACAAAATTTAACGTAAATATTGGTACACTTTGAAGAAATAGTTTTAATGATTCCTAGATTATTTTTTATTGATCCACATACCATGTATGAGACTCTAATTTTCGGGGCTCATTCTAACGTGTTGAGTTTTACTTTACATAGCACTTACGTTAACTAAGTTAATTGCCCATAATTCAGTTTGTCAACATTTTTTTTTCTTTCGAAATTCTTGTTTCTAATAAAAATCTAGCGAAAAGAATGCATTTCAATTAAACCAAGAATTTTAAACTATAAACTCTTTAACTGTAATTGAAAACTCTTAACTCCAAGATAGTTGAAAACTCCAACTAAATTACAGTTTCTTAACAATTAGAAATTAAAATAATGTAGATATAAATAAACGTAAAATACTTCATTAAATTTATTATATATGCATTTATATTTATATAATATATATAAATATATTTATAGACGCATTTGTATTTATATAATGTAGATATGAATATACGTAAAATGCTACATAAAATTTATTACATATTTATTTATATTTATCATTCGTAAATGCTTCATTCATGGGACCTATAACATAACTGCATTTACATGACATCGTGAAAAAGATTCTTTAGCTAAAAACAGCATTCTGCATGTTTCTTTGGGCTCAAATGTTTCCAGAAGCTGAAAAGTCTTGAATTGAGCTATTAATGTTTGGCTTGTTTTGTCATTTTTACTAAAAAAAAGTTGGCATTACTTTGTCATTCTAATCCGGCAGCCCTGGCTTGACAGCTCTTCTGTGAGCTGTAACTGCTACCAACCATCAATTCAACGCTCACATGACTTCAAACCGAACGATAATGTCCACAGGCTAGATTCTGCGCAACACTGATTTCCTCATAATGATTCTTCTAACCCACCCTATTTCTGGAGGGGGAAAAAATTATCACGCAAGAAACAAAAAAAAAAAAAAAAAAAAAAAAAAAAAGAGGGGGGAAAGGAAAAAAAAAAAGCGTGGGAACCTTGATGGAAGCGGGCAGGGTGGGGCATCAGGGGCCACGGGTAATGATTATCTTGTCAAGATCCTCAGTTCCGCAAAACCTGTCAATTCAGGATTCGATGTCGAACCACCCACTCGTTTCAGTTTTGCCTGACGACACTTGAACAGGCAAGAAAGACAAACCCTTCCACTTATTGAGACATGCGTCAACTGTCGGAAGGGTTCGTGCTACCGATACAATGCCACACATCAATTTGGCGTGGCTTTCTTTACACACTAAATGAAAAAGTTTCACTCATATAACTAGACGGAGGCCAAGTTAGAAAATTTATTATGCTGTATGTTAAGTAGTTTTTGCAGGTGAATACCAATTGTAAAATCAAAAATGAATAACTGCTGAATTGAGATTTGTGCACTCTAATTCAGAACAGACAGTGAGATATTTGTAATAAGTATCTGGCAAAGTTGAATATTTATGACAATTCTAACTACTACAAATTGTGGCATGGGCGGAGATTCTTCCAATGTATTTACAATTCATTATACCAAAGTGTATGTAAAAATTTAATTATTCAACTTGCGGACCTTTACTTCTATCATATAATAGATATAAATATAAAAATATCTTTAAAACTATGGAATTCTTTCATTAAAGTGAGAGAGATTATTCACAGAATCTGAAATATTTTCCATGTAGCTAAACAAATAAAATTCACCATGTACTCATTGCAATGGGTTCTGGTTCTCCCAGTAATTTTTAATACTGCTCACAGAATTAAGATATAGAGTTTCTACCTATACAAAATTGTGCAGAATAATCTTAAAATGCGGAAAGTGCTGTTATAATTTGTTTAATACTTTTCAAGAGCTTTATAATAATATCACGGAAATCTTCATGAAATTTCTCCCTTACCAGTGTCGACCACAGGGGACAAAAATTTTTAACACGATATCGAAATTGGCTTTTCTCTGTGATAAATATTTTGTTCCCAGGGTTTCGAAGCAAAAAACAAACACCTCTGAAGTCTGTGCTAAAAACGACACTGTTCCTAATGAATTTCCTTTCTTTTATTATTTTCAGAGATTAATCAGTTCGGTTTCTAACAGAGTTGCGTGATAAAACTAATACCTTTATTTACTTTGATCATTCCTGCTTTAATCTGATAATTTTTCAAGATTGTAACTCATCTAGGTTGAGATTTAGCTTGTACACTGTATTGTTATCAAAGAAAGTTTCTAGCTAATCTTTTATAAAATATAAATATTATTTGACAATCATACATTTTAAATCTGTTCGAGACAGTATTTAATCTTTCCATGGGCATATATGCCAGATTTTGCTCGAATGCGCCAAAAAGCCTGAATTCGAATAGCATTCAAATAGACTTTAAATTACATATACAGGGCGTCCATGATTAGTTAATTTTTAAACTATTAGAGATAGGCTTATACTTCAATTGCGAAAATGTCCGAAATGGCATATGGAATTGTGTTTTATATTGCTTGAGTCAATAAATGCACTCTGAAAAAAATTACAAAGATAAATTTATATACAACCCTTCAATCCATTATTCATATCCAGTAAAATATTCTTGACATATTAACATTTTGAACAAAAAAATTAATTCCTCCGCGACAAAATTGATCGAATTATGAATCTTTGAATTTTATTATTTTACGTCAACCAACCGAACCTGGAACAAGTGCTACTGCTCGAATCTTGGGAATTTTCTTCGAGATGTCCACTGAAATGGTTTAAATTATCCACAAAAGAGATATTCAAAAATTTATATCCCAGTCAGTTTTAGTCTCAGAAAAGTGGAGCTCTTTTCCATTTAAAGTGTTAGTGTGTCAAGAATATTTCAACAAATTTGGCTATTAGAACTGGGGAGCGATATAAAAATTCATAATTTTTTTTCAGAATTACATTTATAAATACAAATAACATAAAATATAATTCCTTAAGTCATTTTGAGAAATTTCCCAGAACCTATCTATGAAATTAGTTACTCAGCCACGATTTGAGTTGCCAACTTGTGTATTGATAATAAATGTTCCATTGATGTTTTTTTTGGTAATAAATAAGTATATTAAGATTAAGAAAATTAGAAAATGTACTTTGAAAATTTTATTTTTTGTATTAAATAATTTAAATCTTTTCTATAATTCTGCATTACATTAAAACACGATTGTGCTTACACATGATACACTACTACTTCTCCCGTGATAAGCAAGTTGATTACGTGAAAAACAGGTAAACAGCACAGTTTGCATTGAGGTACGATATTTTAAATGGTTGATTAAAATACAAACGTAATTATCTGAAAGACTGTGCATGTCTTATTTTCTGCAAAAAACAAAGGCAATTTCAATTTTAACCATGCTTTTGTCCTTAGTCGCTCCGTGACTGGCCTTGATTTCAGCTGAATTCTATTAATTATACTCTAATCAATGTAGAGTATAATTAATGGAATAAAGATGAAGAGTAAAAATATTAATTGAAATGAAGAAAGTAATAAACAAATATGAACTTGAGATCTTAAACACCTTATAAGGATGAAATAGAGAAATCTTCATTAAAAATCAATCAACATCATCAATCTCTTACATAATTAATGGCAAAAAAAATGTTTGATGGATTAAGACGCATAGTTAAATAATGTTATTTATTCATGTGATTATTAATTTCATCTCTTTGGTTTAAAACACGGTAATGTAAAGACACAAAGAAAATTATAACATATAAATATGGAACCAGGGGAAAAAGATGGTAGTTTTGTATTGCTTCTTACATTTTTTTTTCTCATTATAATTCGAATTCTAAAAAAGAAATGTGTACAGAATCTATGAAAAGCAAATTATCAAAAGGTAAAAATAAATAAATAAATAAAAATAAGAATTCTTTTAGCTAACATTTCTAAAATTGTAAGAATTTAAAACTCACTTCGAGAGTTTCAACTGCTAATAGATTGGTCACATTTATGGCGCCTATATTTTTGCCACATTTTTTTTTTTTGATAAAAATGACCAAACAAAAAATTGTTTAACCATTCTAGCTAATATATTTCATTATGTACAGATTTAGCGATGTTTCTCTATTATTCAAATTTAATCCTTCATTTGCGTCTTATTTTGAAATATTTAGTATGTCTATTATGATCGTTTTCTTTTGGCATTGAAAACTTTTGCATGCAATATACTGAGTGTAAAAATTCCTCATCCAACATTTTTGAGATTTGGAATCAATGCATCCCAATTAAAATAATTATGCAAATATAGATGCAAATTGCAAATAAAATAAAATGTTTTTATTATGTTTCATTGTGTAAAAGTGTTTATGGATTTCATGAACGTAAGTTAATGTCACAATTTTGCGTGCGATAGTCGGCATTTTATCAAATATCTACGACGTGTTTTGTTAAATGGGTTTGACTTAAGAGGAAAATGAATGGATAACTTATTTGTATCAATAGCTCTCTTCAGATTATTTCTATTCAGATAAATTCAAATTGTTTTATTTATGGTAGAGGAAACGACATGGAATAAAGATATTTTACACTTCTTTAAAACAGAAGTAAAACTTTTCTTTTTTTCTTTCAAGGATATCTAAACACTGAAAATAATATCAGTAAAGATCACCTCCATCTTCAGAAGATGCACTGTTTTCTGATAGGAAAATTGTATAGTGATAGCATGCCGTACAGTATTAAATTATAAAACTAAGAAAGAAAAGAGTTACTTATAATGATATTGGCAGTGATGGCCATTTTGTATAATATATTATAGGTGTATGAAACCTCAATAAAATTTGCCGTAATTTTTTCAAAACTAATGCAATATACGTATAATATAAGAGGAAAAATTGCACCGCAACTTCTTATAATGAATAAATTTATTATTTGAAGTTTTAGAAATGTAGTCTTCCTCACATTTTCATATTTTTTTTAAAAAATCCGCTTGAAAAAGTTAGAAATGAGCAATTAAATCTAACTACTAATTAGAAGTACTTATTTAATGAAACACGCAACGAAACTAAGAATTCTGAGAAACGAAAATTTGAAAAAAGTAAAACAGTTAACCAAGTAGCAAGTAAAAACAAACTTAACTTATGTACTTTTATGTCAAAAGGTATCGGAAAACCTCTGAGGTAGCAAATCGAGCTCAATTATGAGGTGCAATTGCGTGACAGCATTCTATTTCCTGCCGTGGATATAACAAGGGGTAAGGGTTGCTATATGTACTCAAGTTGTCGAGCATGTAGAGAAGGGTGGGGTGGGGGAGAAAAAAAAGAAAAGAAAGAATATGAGATAAGGTATAATATTTTCATCCCATAAATCGAGCATAGAATGTCCACTTGAAAACCCACAAGCACGCACATTATGAATAACACCAGTATGTTACTCTCCAACCTTCTAATGTTCCCCTCCTCATTTTCACCTCAACATTCTTCTCCTGCCTCCCCACTCCCTCCCAACACACCTGCACAGGAAGACAAATGTTGGGGTTTGCCATCCTTTTTTTTCCCACGATATCTCTTCTTCTTGCCTGCCTGTTGGACAAGGCCTGTCCACTCATGCGATTAAGGACAAGTACGAAACAATGGCTACCATCCGAACCCGCAAAATGGAGTTAAATGGTCCCTCCGTTGGAGATGAGGTGATAAAGGACGAACGTCGCCTATTAAAAAAGTAACAATAACACGAAACGAATCAAGCAGGCAGATAATTAACCAAATTGTGGAGGAACCTTCTTGAACGGATTGGGTGAGCGATCGTAAACAGCCGATTATGTACCCTTTTCTTTCTTTCTTTCTTTCTCTCTCTCTTTTTCTTTTTTTTTTCTTCCGGTCAGTGTCGTTGTGTCCTCTAAGAAAGGCCATCAAACTTTTTTGAATGTCAAACAATGTTTATTTTCTTTCGACAAGCCTTTTTTTTTATTATTTATTTAATCCTGTTTTTCACCTGATGTGAAAATATAACATATTTTTTGTAAATCAAAGTCCAGTTTCACCAAATTAGGTATTTTTGCAAACTTTTATATTCTTCTAGTCTCAAATTTTTACTTTCTCGTATACGTACTGTAGAGAAAGTATAGAAATCATTAAAAAAAAAAAAAAAAACTAATTCGAGATCTTGACGAATCTTCACAGTTTAGAATTCCCGGGTTCAAAAAACATATTGGAAAATGTTTGTCTGTCTGCCTGTCTGTGACAAACAATTTGGTATACGGTCTGTCTGAATTTGGTATACGATCTTTAAGTTTACAGAGTTCTATTAAATTTTGAGGAAAATCTGTTCAGAGGAAGTCCGTCTGTTCATCTCTTCTAATATAAGTTAACACGATAACTATAAAATGAAGAGGACTATATAAATAAAATTCAGTACACAGATTTAATACCTATAGTGTAAACATCTGTCAAAATTTGATCCAAATCCAATTGCGGGTTGATTGTCTTTCGGTCTGTACTTTTAGAAACATGTAAACGAGATAATTCACAAATAAGGTGACTTAAATATATCAAATTTGGTATGGGATTTTGTGACTACAATTGTAGTTTTGTGTCGAATTTTTGTTTCAATTGGTTGACAAAAATGTATCTGAAACACAAATTCGATTTTCGGATATTATTAATGCATGCCAGATATTAATCGTCAAAGATTACACGATAAATTCAAATCTAATTCACGCCAAAAGTTAATATTTCGTAACTATTGCATGCCAGTGCTATGTAAGGCGTTCTCTGGCATGACGTTTATTGGAGAGAATACGAGAAAGTTTTGGGGAGACCACTGCCATTGGTTTTTTCTATATTTATTCTTGCACATTTCTGATTTTAGCCATAGTTTTATTTATTCATTTTCAATTAACTCTCTTGGAAGCTATATATTTTTTTATATAATCCAAAATAATTATAGCCAATGAAAGTTCTTGAGTAAAATTGTGAAATAAATGTCTGTTCCAATTCATCGTTCTGTTGATCATCTGCCGAAAAATTTCTAAAATTTCTACTCTCGTGACTTTATTTCGAGGGGAAAGTTTTCTCGGTCGCAGTTACGTATATATGTGGAAGAAAAAAATAAACTAATGGAATATTGATAAATTAATGATAAGCGAAGAATAATAGAACTTGATTAATAATATATTTTAATAAAGAAACTCTGAATGTCAGGTAGCTGAAAGCATAACTTCTCAATTATCTCTCTCTCTCTTTCTCTTTCTCTCTCCCCCCCCCTCTCTCTCTC
>JAPMOR010030639.1:685-17086 GCA_026543865.1 Argiope aurantia | reverse complement strand
ATATATATATATATATATATATATATATATATATATATATATATATAAAAGACGTTTCCATTTATAAAAGACGTTTATTGTGTTTTTAACCCTCTGACTGAATAATATGATATAGTAAAAGTCTGTTATCTTAAAAATAAACATTTTAAACTGCGAAAAACGCAAGATGCAATAAAAAATGGACTGAGTGACAACCCGCGAAATCACGGGATAAGCAGCTAGAGGGTAAATTCTAAATCCTGTTATTTCATATATATTCAATATCTTGATAGTTATACATCTCCCGATGTATCAAAACAATAAAGAAACTAACTTTTAAGAAATTCCACCTTGTTATGGCAACATATTACTTAGTGTGTTTAAGAATATGTGCATCTCTTCTCATTTTACTTATTATTTGCAGAGACCTTGGAAATTGATACAAATTATTTGTTAATTAAATCTAGTGAGCAACCTCAGGTGATATAAATTTATTCACTTTGACACCTTTACTGCTTAATTCTCACGTTCGTAGAATCAGGATGTTTTAGTCTTCAGCATGATATTTATTAACATGTTATTGAACATTATTAAGACTACGAAATTCTACATCTAGAGATTTACTCTTCATCAATTACAGAATGTATTTTCTGGCAGGCAATATGCTTAGGATAGCAATCTACAAACGTCTAGCAATAATAGACGAATTTAATTGCTCGAAAGGTAACGTTTCCTTCCAATTTAATAACTAAATACTTAGAATTCCGAGTAAAATCCAGTAAAGTTGTATTGAAACAAGATTGCTTCCATACATGTGTTAAGAAATTATTTTAATTTACCAATTATTAAGATAGAGACGTTCATGAGGTGTCTTTAGTAAAAATATGTTTTAAATATTACATTTTTAAAATAATTATATAATTTGCCCACGATTTTTAAAATTGAAAGAATAATCCCTTCACAAATCTGAATGATTGAAGATTTATCGTCTTTTGATAAATCTGAAATTGATTTCCTTTTAATATTACATATTATTGATAAAGAAGCTGGAGATGCCCAAAAACATTGTTATACGTTATATTTCAACTGGTTAATTCTATTAAAGTAATTACACATTTCATTAAACTTCATATATATCACTTTATAGAAAGACTTATCAGTTCGTTTTAAACCTCAGTTAATTATACAGGCTTAAAATAAAGCTGTAATGTAAAGTACATTAATAAAGCAGAAAAACTTGAAAAAAAATATTTTACATTCTGAATACCTAATTTATCTTTTTAAAACTTATACCGATTATAAAAAAATATTATAGAAGCTTATGGTGTTATAACATGATACTCATCATGTTGTAGAGGCTCTTTCCGTTCAATCTTCACTTCTATAACTTGTCATTTTTCCTTCATAATTTTTACTAAATAAATTTTTGATTAACAAGAGTTTTAAGTTGGTGTAACTTATCACATTCTCCTTTCTTGTCACTAAATGTTATTTTATGTATTTGAATGCACTTTATGTATATTTGCTAGAATTCATTTAGTTTTTATTTTTGAGCGAAATATCATTATTTGAAAATTTTGTTAGGATATTATATTTGTTATAGTGGGATTCAGTATTCTCATGATGCTCCATTTGTTGCCCGCGTGGATTTTTATGTTTTATTATTATAGATAATAGAGCGATTTAAACCTTCTAACAAACATAGTCTCTGTTTTTTTTATTATTTAAAGAAGAAATATTTATATAATTCTTTGGACTTAAATGGAAATTATTCATTTTGCGTAGTTTCCTTCCTCTAGTCATTTTGTAGATTTCGTTGTACATAGCCTATTATTATCATTAAATGTGACCAACTACTATCCATGCGCGGATGCCAAATGCGAAGAATTCTACTCTAACTCTGAGTGTTGTTTTTGAAGCAACCATGTAGAAACCAACATTAAATTAGCTTGATGGGACGTTGTTAAAACAGCTGCACCTTCACCCAAGGAAATTTAGTCTTGAGAAGAATTTCGAAGTGTGCGTCATTCAGCTATATGTCGGAAAGTCTTGTTTCATTGCCTTGTGATTGAATTATTCAATTGTTCCTTTTGACAGAAGCAGCGTTTAGAATCTTTGAAGTGACATTAGATGAACTTCCAAATGAAACAGCAGATGAAAGGTTTGATCCCAATAAAGCACTTGTGGTTATTAAACTGCAACGTAAATCGTTAACAGATTAATACTGGAACATAAGTTCAAATCTTTGCAATTGGAGAATGTGTACTTAATAAATTTCAAAAAATATTAGATTCATCTTCGTCCTTCCTATTTACAATATGTTTTTGTATAATTTAAATGCTTTATGATACAAAACTAACAACAGTTATATATTATTTCAAACTTTATCTCAATTGCTAGGTAAAATTCACTTTTGTTTATATTAAAAGTAGTTAACTGGAGATTCTTATTTCTATACTCCTAAAGACAATCTGAGTACAGTTGGTAGGGCGTTGGGCTCGCATCCATTAGGTTGTGAGTTCAAGCCCCACTTGCCGAACTCTCCGTGTATGTGGTGACTGGTGCACATATAAATCTAATCTGTCGTAGTCACAAAGTACTCCATTTCGAGATTAATACCACTGGGGTACTGGTTCAGAGGTGATCGTTCCGTGATTCATGTCTAAATTACGATCTGTGGATGAGTGAATGTAATATATGGATGAAGTCCGCTCCGTAAAAAGGGTTGTGTCGCTTGAGTTACTAAGTCGTACTCTTGGACCTACTTGGCAAGAGATAGGTTAGTAAATGAGAGATAGGTTAGTAAATTTCACTTATAATATTTTTAGATATATTGGTTGCTTTAAACTGAGTGATGACTATTTAAATTTTATCACAGAACCGTTGATTCTTAATTAATGTTTGTGCAATTAATTGAATTTTAACATGGGGATCTTAAATATCTAATGATCTAAAAATTTTTTTATTTTCTTTGATAAAACAAGAGTAAAACAAAACAGCATAAATATTACTCAGTACGTAGGAAATCTATTTTACTAGACTCCTACAACAATACAATATATTTATAGCTGTATATTTTAAATTGTTTGATAAAATATTTTCATCAAAACATTTGTGATTTTTTTCAAAGTTTTAAATTTTTCATTTAAAGATGAATAGGGTTATTACTCTTTTCTCTAATTTTGGTTTTCCTAATTACCTATACAAATCACTGAAATTTTTGCGAATATTTAAAAAAATTTCATATTTTTGAAATCCTGAAAAAATTCAGAATTTTCTTTTAATTTCTGATGCTTCAAAGGATACGTCCAAAAAAATTAATTCAATCTTGCTTTTTTTTAAAAAAAATAATACGTTATTACGGATATAATATACTTTAATGCCATGCTTTCACGACACTTATATTTAAAATTTTATGTTTTACATTTTGCAAGCTATTTACCAACTTACAACTATACAGTATACAGTATACACTATATAGTATATTTCAGACGGAGCAAATTAAAAAAACAAAACAAAAAATCCCCAATATTTTATGTTGATGTTCTAAAAAAACTGTTTAATATTAATTATTTATCGCATATTTTGAAACTTTTTATGGTATTTTAGAATATTTTTTTCTCAAATTTGAGAATATGGAGCTTTTAGTCTATTGAATTAATATTAATTGATTTGAATGATTAATGAGTAACTAAATTTCAAAAATATTAAAACTATGTATCATTATTCAGAATCTAAAACTTCAAAACTCAGTCAATTTCAATTCGTTGTTTCAATACTAATAAATTTTGAAACTACCTATCATTTTATTTTAATTTTTAAATCTTGAATTCCTCTATAAACCACAACTATACAAAATTTATATATTCATACATAAAATATTTTTATTTATTCTATCGAGTAAAACCTCAGCTTAGAATAGACACTGAACATTCATTAGATATTTGTCTCGACACTTAAGATATTTGTCTTGATTATAAAAGTTTCTATAAAAACAAATTTAATAAAGGAATTTTACAGAAACTTAAATACGTGTACTACAGGCTAACCTTTATCTCATTTAATCAGTAAAAAAATTCAGTAAATGTAAAATTTAAAAAAGAAGTAAGTCATTTCCGAATTTCTGAAATAAAATTCTTTTCATTATCATTTACAGTTCTAGCAGGAAAAAAAAATACTGCAAAGTATAGATATCAGGCATTTCTCGTCCTTAAGCACAATTGAAGATAACTTGTTCTGCAGTTTGCCCTCTCTGTTTGCAATAGGCACTAATCCAAAACCGGCTCCCAGTATAGAGCTTACAGGTGCGGGTTCTGCCTGGTTTGTATTCAGAAGACTAAAACTTTCTTGTCCTTCTATGTTGCACCAAAAGTTTCCTAAATTTTTAGTATTTGAAACAATACATTTAAAGGATATAAACAGAAATTATTTTGATAAATTTCTATCATATTTATGGATAGCACACAAGTTTAATTCCACTTACTCGGAACGGCTGCTCTAATTAAAATAGTCTACTCTAATATACAGAAGTGAGAATCTGTTATCCTAACCCATGCGATAAAATGAGAACGGGGAAGTTACGTAATTTTCTGAGAGACTCGCCCAATTCATTATCCTTGTAAAATGATAGGTACTTTGGAATATATTTCTCTAACAAATGTTGTAAGTGAAAAGTTTGAAGTTTTTTTCTCCTTTAATTCTTAAGAGGGATTCTAAATGAGTTTTATTGGTCAAAACTTTTAAAAAAATCAAATTATTTCTATTTTTTATCGCATTATCTCTTTTGTTTTCCAATCGCAACATCTCTTGAAATCCGAGTTTTTGAAAACAAAAACCCAACACAACTTTATTTTTTATGATAATATACTTTAAAAATCGCAAAAATAATTCACATCTGGAAAATCTGAAAATTCACATCTGAATTTTAAAAAAAAAATTTAAAAAAAGAACAAACGCTTTTTAGATACTGAACGAAAGAGAAATTATTTAAATTTGTTATGATCTTTTATATCATTTTTTTAAAGTAGCATAATTTTTTTTAAAAAATTCTGCACATTTATCGCCTGATCAAATATTATGAATTGTTAGTTATATTGTTTGATTCTTGAACTAATAATGGAAGCTAATCCTTTTTATATTTATGACTAGGGGTTTGGCTTTCCCTCGCCAACCCGGATATTGCCCTTGAATCATGCATGTCAATATCTAAATATTGATTCAATTTTTCACTTTTTTCAGTTTTATGATAAACGTTTCATTTCAAATTGGCAGACTCTTGCTCAGCCTTCCTTCGCAATTTTTCTTCTAAGAATATTGGTTTGAACACCTTTTATAATCTTTTTTGTAATATATTGTTCAAAATAATTCATATTTTATTACTTCTATTCAAAGCATATAAAACCCCATCATAATCCACTGAAAAGTAGTAAAGGTTTTCTATTTTTGATTTCCTATTTTTTATATGAACATCGAACAGTCTGCACATTTTTACTGGTCTTCATGTGCAATACCATAGATGTCGAACAAATTATTAATCTCATGTGTTTTAAACGAGAAATCAGTTTTCTTCCAAAATGTATTTTTCCTTTGATAATAATTAAAATAATAAAAATAAATAATAACAAAAATAAATAAATATAATATTAATAATAAAAATAAAAATTAAGTACACTAAGACTTTTAAGAATAACTTACGTTTGGAAAACTTAATATCATGCTACGAATCTCATGTTGAAGTGTCTTATTTTAACTAAAGGTAGAGAAATTAGACAAGGAAGTGTGGCAAAAAGTGTCTTCTTTTATGAATAAAAATCTATCATGTTCCGTACAATTTTAAATGTAAAGATTATGTGATTTACAATACACTTCTTTATATTCTTCTCTCAACTTTGAGAAAAGTATAGATAATAAACCAAAATGAATATATTTTTTTTTCATATGTTCAAGATGATTTCAATATGAGAGAAAAAAGTTTGTTTCATATTTAAATTGATGTGTGGAAAGATGCAAATGCAATATTTGAGAAATAAATTATTACAATTTATGTCCGCATAAAAGCAAGAAATAATTTGAAAAAAATTCAAAATTATATTCTTTATTATATTTTCCCATTGAATTTTGGATTAGGGTTACTTGAAAGATTAAAATTTTTAAATTATCTCTATAATTGTAGAAATACAATGAAAAAAAGTTCACAAAGAAAAAAAAAATTGGGGTCATTTTTAAAAAGAAAAAAAAAACATTCATTTATGTTTATTATTATTTGAATAAATTTTAAACAGTTTTATTCATACTCTATTTTTTAAAATTGTGCGTCATTTTATTAGATTACATTTTGTGATTAATATAATGACTTACATAAACAAGTAATTTTTACAAATGCAATAAAATATTTGAAAATCAAATTTTCCAACAATTTCTATTAAGAATACATTCAAAAATTATTGAAAAGCTTATTTTTCCTTCGATTCCTAAAAGATAACAACACAGTACGTGTAAAGAAAACAGCAAAGGTAAAGATAATAATAAAGATCGTATAAAAATTTCGTATAAAGTAAAGGAAATTAAAAAAATAAAGTCATTTCATATTTTATTAATGTTCCAGTTTGATCTCATTTCCTTTGCTCTCTAATGTATTTTTATATTTTATTTATTTTCTACATGAAGATAAAAAATTATGAAATTTATACTATATCCGGTATATAATTCTAGAAACTCTTCGTTTGATGACTTAATTTTGTTGGTTTTTGAGGAATATATACCATCAAATACTCAACACATATCTTTCTTAATAAATTGCGTGGAATTCTTGCGTATGTTAACTGATACTTAATTCTTAGTGCTATATGTTTCGGTCTTGCTACAGTGATTTAACAGGATTTTTTTTTTGATATTTTAAAATCGCAAGTCTTGAAAGGAATTTTAATGAATGAAAAATGCTTATGTAGTATATGGAATTACATTCAGAAAGCACAAAATAAGAAAATCATTCAAATATCGAAATCTTTTGAGCCAAAAAAAGTAGTAAAAAAAGTTTTCAAATTATAGAAATTTAAAGTAAAAGAGGAAACTCATCAGATTAAAAAAACTAGAATTCGGAATCAATTCAAATAAGGAATGTAGAAAAATGAATTTTAATGGTTGGAAAATTTCGTTACAAATTTTCCCCAGCAATTATATATGAAGACAAATTTATGCTACATAACTGCTTCAGAAATAATATTTTCTTCAAAAAAATGATGAAAATTTGTTTTCAATCTTTGAATTATAGTTATTGAATAAATTTAATGTTTTTAAATTGATTGCAACCGAAGCCGAATAGTAATAGTTTTACATAAGCAAAAATTGCAATTATATGGCAAAAATATTCTTCTAATCGAAATAAAGCTTCGGAATCGATTTACATGAAATAAGTAGATTTTCTTTTGAAATAAAGTTTCCAAAATTGTTGGTTTTAAGTATTTATAATGAATAAGAATTCTTTATTTTGCTTGAACAAACTGCAGAGAAAAATATATCCAAAAACATATGGTAGTGCATATATTCTAATGAAGTTAGAAATTAAATTTAACATTTTTACAAATATAATGTTTCCTACTTTTTTCTTTGTTATTAGCTGCTCGTTCAGTTTCTTTACTATGGTTTTGCTTTAGATTTCAGTTACATTTTCGTCCGGGTTCGAAGCAAAGCGAGAACACATACTGAAACGAGCCTTACAACGTTGATTTTATTTATCAGAACACAGAAACTATAACTTTAAAAGTTCCATGCTCTGTAACTCCCATAGGAAAACTTTTGATTTTCGAAAGTAGATTGAAGCTGCACTAAAGTCTGCAATCATGGCAGTTCAGAGTTTCGATCCTTGAGCTTCCTAAATCCGGATTTGAGACTTTACCAACAAGCTACTTCGACCTTCTTATAATTATATGAATGCCGATAAAATTATACTAATAAAAGAAAATTACAAGAATGCCTTACATTATCGTCGAATTTTTTTATATTCAATAATACTTTCAGGCAGTAGGTTTGATAGATGCTCAAAGTGTTTCAAATTAAATGTCATTTTGAATTTTCTTGAAATTAGTTTATTTGTCACGATCTGTAAGATACCTTAAAGAAATAAAAAAGAAGTATTTCAAAGATGGTACAAAATCCGTTATTTGAAGATTAATACTTCCGACATTTCCTACCCATCTCATAACATGAATTAATGATAAAAATATTTAATAAGTGATGGAAATTACTGATACCTTTTTAACAAAGAATTCAAATTCCACTTCTGCCTATCTTCTGCTGAATCAAAAACAAGACTTTTTAATAAAGACTAATTAATTATGCTTGGAAACACAATATTTAGTTAAAAAATAACTCCTGGTTTAATTGTTACGAAGAAAATACACTTTTGTAACAGACAACTTTTCTAGCTATCCACCTAGCTGTCTCTAAATAAAACTTCAGTCTGTACTCTGGAGTCATGGATTACGCATGGTGTTTACCCTCGAGAATTGTACTTTTCCTGGAATGTTTGTATTAATTGTTTGTCCTTTTATTGTTTTTCGAGTGTTATGTCCTTTAATGTTTCATTAAAAAGAATTAAATCATTTGAGATGCTTTCCTTTTCCTTAAGAGTTTTGTTTTTCCTTAGCAGGAATAGTTTTTGGTGCCCAACGGTAACTAGTTTTGTTTACGGTTACACAATATTTTTAAATAAGATTTATTTAAAAAAATATTAAATCGTTTTAATTATAATGGACTAAGACGTTCATTTTTTATCTATGCACTCTTATTAATAGCTATTAATTTTATTTGTTGATTTTAGCTGTTCCGAAAGTTATAATTGGCGATAAGAGTTTTCTATAGTTATTCCGTCACACTCTAACTCGATACATAGTTAACTAACTGGTACATATTTTCATAGCCCACGACTGCATGAATTTTGGGTTCAGATAGTTGTGTGATAATGCGTTCTTCATAGAAATTAGACCTAAATGTATCTTCCTTTCGTCATTAAAAGTAATGTCTAGGGAAGACTAATAAAGGAATAGTAATTAACCAGCTATTGCAGCAAGAATATCATTTGCCAAATGCAGAAAATGACTCTTACAAATATAAATCTATGTTATGTTACATGAACTGAAACAGGCCGAAGAATCTTTGCTTCTTTTCTCTAAAAATTATTTATTAAAATTTATAAATGTAAAAGTTACTATAGGTAATTTGCCAACTCAGATATTATAAAAAAACCACCTTTATCTAGAATTGAACTGCAACCACTTACTGGCATTTAAATTTAGATTATTTTTTTTAATGATTTCACTTCTTATTTAGGAAAATTAAACTTTAGAATTATTTTTATTAATACATAAAAATATATATTCAAATATTTTAACTAAATAGTACCTTTCTCTTGATGGGAGGAAAAAAAATGTAAAATTTTTAATTTCTTCTATTATTTTGCATTAAATATACCAAACTTTATGAAATAAATAAATAATAATAATTTCAAAATAGATAATAATATTTTTTTCATTTCTGCTTTTAATGGTTATGAAAAATCATAATTCTTTAACGATTTCAAATGATTTACAATATTAAAAAATCAAAGATTTAAATTTAAGTTAACGGTGACTGATTATTTCAGGAAAAAGAAACGCTGCAAAAAATATAGTTGCTTATTTTCTATTAATGTAAAACTATTAAAACAAATAACAAACATGAGTTTTTTGTGTTTTAATATTTTAGAACAATATTTCATTGGAGTTTTATTTTATTCATTAACTTAGTTTCATTTATTCAATTAACTCTAGTGAGGTGATATAAAATACAATTTGTTTAATTTCTTCTTAGAAAATTTATTATCATTATCCTAATAAAATGATTAATGACCAGATGAAAATAAATAATAATTTATAAACATTACACATTCATCCAGTGAAAATATCAAAGAGATGAAGATATGAAAAAATCAAGTTGAGGTAAAATGCACAGTTATATTTTAAATGTTAAAAAATATTTTGAAGCAGTATGCAACAAAAAAAATCCGAATATTTTTATTTTACTTTTTTTACCAATATTTAACGCATATTTATCTAAAATTGCATGGTAAGCAATGCCTATTGCATTCATTTTTTATTACACATTATAAATTTAGTACTACAAATTATATATTTAATTTACTATTAATTAATAAATGAAAATATATTATATAGCTGAAAAACATTAGTTTACTGTACAAACATTTTCTTCCAATTTTGAATTCTAAAAAGTTCATTTCCTAGATTATTGCTTTTAATATGATAATTATGACGAAGAATCTTAATCCTGAATGCAAATGCTTTAAAAAGAGTTTGCCAATAAAATCTTAGCTCATTACAATTGAATGTTCTAAAACTAATTAGCCTCTAGTTTGTATTATGCATATTTCCTATATTATATCAATAAAATATATATAACCTAAATACGCGTTGCTTGTAATGTCATTCATTTTTATTCTACTACTTTTTACAAAGAAAAGTAATTATAATAGTCTAATTGACTATATTTCTCTAAATGCAAGTGAAAATATAGTTAACGATGACATGAATTTTTCATTTACTATTTCATAATTAGTCAAACTTTTGCTGAGGAAATTATTTCTGATTACTGTATATATACGTAAAATATCAAATTTCTTGTCGGAAACATCATTAATTCGAGGTAAGGATAGTAAAAATATAATATTTTTTTTTAAAAAAAGTGTTAAATGTTTTGAGAAAATAATAAATCTATTATAGGTGCAAACGAATTGGGGAGTATAACTTTCTCAACAAGATATTGCTAATTTATCGTTCGAATTGTTTACTTAAAAAAATGTGAAAATGACATTTCTTCTTTTGTTGTGTACTCAAATTAATATTTTCAATAAATTATAAAGATTTTTTTAACGAAATGTTTAGTCACTAACAAGGAGAAGACAATAGGAACGTTTACAGATAGTGAAGAGAAAATTTTCGATAATTTTTCTGAATAAACTACAAATCTTGAAAGAATAATCAGTTTTCATTGAAAAAAGGGTAAAGTCCATAAAGGATGCATAGATTTTTCTGGAGTATTCAGTAGCTTTATATTTTGTAAGAATAATTAAAAAATTATAAATGTAAAAAGCAGTTATTATAACGGATATTTATAAATTAGTATTTGGTTGTATTTTTATTGAAAGATGCATCTTATTTCCAAATATATCTAAAAAATTAAAGTAATAATAATTTTAAAGGTTTAAAGAATATTATTGTTTTAACATTCAATTAAACAATAATTTCATATGCAAATTTCTTATTCGCATGCAAAATTATTTTCATCGTAGAGATAAAATTGAATAATAAATATCGGTATAAAATAATCATTTTAACACAGTAAGTACTAACTTACTTAAAAGTAGATTTTTTTAGAAGAACTTAGATAAAAAACAAATTTCAATAAAAGTGGAGTAAGTTGTTTAAATTATAAAAGGATAAAAAGTGTAAAATTTTGGAAGTATTAAATTCCAAAAAATAATTATGGGAATCCTGCCATATATTTCTCAAAAGAAAACCTATAACTCTATAACTAATATTAATGGAAAATATTTAATGGCAAGACCAAGAAAAGAGATTGTTCTATTTTTCGTCAAGTTATTAAACAAAATCATAGTTTATTAATAAATAATAGTAAACTGCTTAATTATACCCATATTGAAGCATAAAAAAGTGAATTCATAATTGAAAAAATCATTAATAAAATGTTTTGTATGGAATTTTTTATGGCAAAATTCAATGAAAAGTGTAATTCCTGCTCTAAAACAAATCAAACTAACTACCTTTACCTTAATATGCATATCAGAATCTTTTAAGTAGCACATTGACTTAAGAATTACAATATTAATTCTCATAATTCAGTATATATTTAAACTTTTTAGAACGTTTTTTTTTATTTCATCTTTATTTAATAACTACTAATAATAACAGATAACTCATGAACATACAAAATCTTAAAACTCTTTATGAGAATCTTTATTAAAACTTTGTTAAGCAATAAAACATAAAAATGTTTACAATATAATCTTATTTCCAAGTACAATAATATTATTTTACAATTATCTAATTTCCAATCTTACTTTCTTCTCCCTTAAATTTTACTGTTTTAATCAAACAACTTACGAATTAGTTTAAATTTCCATGTCCTTGATCCATATATTAAGTACTTATATGTTTCTTTTTGTTTTAAGCCATGCATGATAACATTAATTCAAAATTAAGAAAATTACGCCGAAACATTTTCTAAAAGAATCTCCGAGCACCGACACTTAAAGAACCCCAAGGATCTCTTTGCTTATAAATTTCTATAAATAGTTCCAAAACAGTATTGCTTTTCTTCGAAAATCACCTACTTCTCACTTATCTCGTCTCAGATAAAAGCTCCTTAAATTACCTCAAGCTCCTTGGAATGATGCAATGATGGGAATTGTTGTTTCACATATTACAAACTAGAAGATTTATTCTTTTTATTGCCTGTACAAAATGAATTTCCACTCAGAAATATTGCACAAAGAAGAATCCAAAGGTTTATCTTTCATGAAAGAAGGAAAGTACGCTTTTCTGCACATTCTATTATGTATCCATTTAATTTCATGCTAGTTCTCGTAAAATTTGAATTTTAAATTGAAAAGAATGTAATAAAATATCATTTAAAATGAAAAAACATTTTTCTGAAACCAAACACATTTTTTAGAAGTATTTGAAGGAAAAAAAAAAACTGAATCATTCAGCACTGAAGTCTTATGAGCACTACTGAATATTTATTATTCAATTTTTCAAAGAGTTATTCAATAAAAATTTCTGCCATTTTTTTATAAAATTCAGTTTCCAATTTTACTTTCAAAAGGATTGAAATGATGTATAAAATAATATTGTATTTAGTTTAAATGAATAAATGTACATCCAAAAAAATTAAGAATTCTAAATTCTATAAAGTCCTTCGGTTTTAAGAAATCATCTTCATTGAAACATTCTTAACACTCCAACTTAAAATTAAGAAAAAAAAAACATTTTTATCTACTGTGACCAAGCCCGATCGAGAAATGAAGTTTTGAATATCACTATTGTAGTAGAATCAAAAATTTTATATTTTTTATCTAATCTGTCTTGAGGAAACTCCAGGCGCTGAGTGGCGTGCTCTATGGAGTTCAGATGCTAATATATAACAAGAAATAATATTCATATATCCATACCACGCTTAGTTTTATTTGCACTAGTGTATGTATTTAAAATGTTGGTGCATCAAGGTTATTTTACTAAAAAAAAAATCCTTTCTTTATTTAGTTTATTTTCCTATTAGATGTATATGATTAATACGAAGTCCTTAGAAATTAATTTTTGGGACCCAATTGAAGATGTATATCTATAAACCATACTTGTCTTAAATGCTACAAAATTGTTAAATTAATACTCTATATATTTTTAAAGTTCACAGGCGCTATGCTCTTCCTCATATTTTTTTTACAAAATATTATGTTTCGTATTAATTTCATTTCTTACAGGCAGATGCTGAAAATCGTTCTTTTCTAGTTTTGTTTACATTAAGAGTTAATTTAAACTTTTAGTTTGAGCTTTTATCAACGTGATGTCAACGTTTGGTAAAAGTTAATTATTCCCATTAAGATTTAACGTGCTCGTTCAAGTAAAAAATTATTTTTATTTTGTGTGAAATAAAATTTTCAAAAATATGCTTAAAATATTTTGATTTTTTTTAAATATAATTTTAGTTTATATGTTAAAAATTTGATAAGAATGGAAAGATAATTTTTTCGATTTTAAAATTATGTGAAAATTATTTTTGCGCAATAGTATTTACGGAAATTATCGTTATGAAATGTCACCAATATCGCTTAATTTTTTATTAATTAAAATTCGAATTAAATTTTTTTAAAAAAATCACTTTTAAGTGCTTATTTACACTCCCTAAATTATATGTGTCAATTTGATAGCTCTATGTCGAATAGTCTAGTGTGTAAAGCTCCGAAACACACACACACACAACCTCTCTCTCTCTCTCACACACACACACAAATAAACAAAAGCACATTTATCTTTATAATAAGAAAATATAAAGATGGTCCTGCTCCCATTATTGAAATCCGATGTTGAAAATTTACAAGATAAAGTCGTTAATTAAGTACACTATTCTGTATCTCAGAAGAAAGTCCGAAAGCGAAAATTGGATCTCACTCATTGCGATTACATCCAACAGCTTAGACTTGATATTTAACTTTCATAAATTACCCATAAAAGTACTCATCACTTAGAAATATTTTGATTTTCTTAACATCGTTGCATATTAAGTAGGATTTAAAAGAAAACATTAAATGTTGCGTTTAAAGAAACGAACGTTAGAAAATTCAAATTATAAAAAAAGGAGAAGTGTTTTCTCCTTCCTCTAGAGTATTTTCAAGAAAGGACTTGTTTCTTAGTTAGCTAGTGCTTAATGTAAGCACTGTACCCAATTACTCGAAACTACAATTGACCTTTCTAACACTAGCTTTCTCATTTCTTTATTTTTATGATATTTTTAAAAGATTCGGATTTTTATTTTAAAAAGTGATCCTTTGATGTTTCAAATGTTATTGATTAAAATAAAAGTATTTTAAAGAAGACAATATTTTTTATACATATAAGAATCCGTATCATTTGCTCGTTTGTATATTTGGCTGATAAAGACTTATTTGGCAGTACTTATATTTAAATTTAGATTTGTATTATTAAAACACCTTTATATATCAAAATGGTAAGTATTCCTATAATAAACATGTATATTTGATTTTTATATTCTTCTAATTCAAAATTCAGAATATTAAAAATATCATAAGATGAGTCATTTTTGTTTGTTTCTTTTAGCTCTCTTTAAAGTTAACTTCAGGAAGCTTGCTTGATCAGTTTAGTTTAATTTACTGCATTATCTTTATATCCCCTATTATAAAAGTCTACCATTACAATTTTAAGCCGCCGTCAGACAACGGAGACAACATATGAATTGGCAACCGTCTACGAATTTTCGTATTATACCTACCGCGTCAAACGCGCATAATCTAAATAACTAAACAGATAAATAAAAAGGGCTTAAATATATATATTCTTTATTTTAGTTCAAAACAAAATTATATAATATTAAATCTTAATATTTACTCATTTTTCATTGTTTACTCATTCTTAAAGAAAAGATAAATGTATTTAAAATGTCAAAATTCAGACAATGTTGCACTCCTAAGGAAATTAGGTTCAAACTGATTATTGTTTTTAAGTATAACCATCAAAATACTTTTTAAAAAGCATTATTTTTCTGTTCATTTGAAAAATTATTCTGGGTAACATGTCCAAGCATTTAAGAATGTTACTTTCGTGTTTAGGTCAATGAGGATTGAAGACACAGTTTCAATATACACAATTCCAATGAAAAGTTTGTCAAAATGAGTGTGAGATGAGTAGAATATATTTATGGATATATATAAATCTGAAACTTGCGAATCAAATGTAAAATAATTTAAAACAAATATAAAACAAAGTAAAATATCGAAATAAAATTTGATAGTAGTGATTCGAAGAGTGTCGAACTAGAAAGGACAAGTTAAAAACATAACGCGTAGAAATGTAGGAAACTCTATAAGGGATGTAATGTTTCTCCCTTTTTCACACCTGGTAATTGGTATTCCGATCAGTAGAATGTCACCCGTTTCTCCTCATAGTTATGTGCCTACAGACCACCAGATTGAATCCGCCTCACTAGTAGAGTCATTGTGTTTGCCATTTGTTGTATACAGATAAAGGACCAGATATGTGCCTCTGGACGTCTCAAGATATCCATCATATTTTCAAGACCTATCCACCTACTGCGCTGATTCCTTGTCTGTACACAAAATTTTTGAAGATACTCGGAGTTTATAGATAATGAACAACAAAATGAGTGTAATTATACATATAGGAACCTGTTCAATAATATCTAACATTTTTGCTATACCTTTAAGTTCCTTTTCTTTAAATGCATGCTCTCTTTCTCACTCTCTGTGTATGTGTGTGTGCGCGTGGTCAATTATTTCTAACTAATCTACATTAAAAAGTAATTTCCTAATTACTTAAATACTGGTTTCAATGAAAATTTAATTTTTCATTTGCGCGCGTTGTTATTTTTTCTCGTGGAACCAAACAGCTGTATAAGAAACTCTCTTTTAAAATTGTATAATCTAAAAGCCTCTCACGGTCCACTCTTTCCTGCTAACGGACTTCCTACTTGGTATGTTGCACTGCTCTCTCCATGACCTGGGCAAAATGAATTTGGCAATGGATAAAAATTGGACAATTTCGTTAAAATCTTGATAAATATCGTTAACTATCCTTCAACTCTTAATCTGTATATACG
>JAPMOR010030583.1:0-11430 GCA_026543865.1 Argiope aurantia | reverse complement strand
TGTCACTTAACATTTCGGTCCAAATTATTATTTTTTAGGAAAAAAAAAAGTCATAAAAATTATTGTATCAATCAGTATCCTGATTCTTGTATATTTGGTTCTGGGATAGAGGCATTTGTTTTTGGAAAAATCAAAGCTTGAAATTTCGAATAGCGTTTAAAGTTAGCACTAAAAAGGATTTTCATTAATTCAGCTTTTTCATTAATTTGTTCGTAATTTTATAATTTTAGAAATTTTATGAAAACACTCCGAGAAAATGAATCTAACAAAAAAAAAGGAATTGTTGTTTCACGAAATTACTTTTATTTTAAAAATGGGAATGTATTTAACCGCATTTAAAGTATCAAATTTTCAGGTTATTTACTATTTAAATAACAAACATTTTTGTAATAATATTTTATTTTAAATGTGTTTTGTTAAACAGCTCACAAAAACTAATTTTTTATGACATAAAATAAATTAAAAGTTAAAAATAATAAAATTATAGTATATAATAAATTATTAATTAAAATATATAATTAATAATACAAAAAAATTATAATAATAAAATTATTTTATGACACAAAATAAAATTTAAAAAATACAAATTTAAAAATGCATTTATTTTTATATATACATATTAGCATTATGTTTCGAATGCACGCAAAAGACTAGAAAAAAAAATTCATAAACCTTAAAGATATAACATTGTATTTTGTGCCTTCAATATCTCAACAAAACCTTTTTTTTTATTATTTGAAGGCATGATAAAAGAAAGGATTTTGAACAAATATTTTAGTATTTTCTAAGTGAAAAAAAATCTCTATAGATAAATGGATATCGGAGCTGAGAGTCATGAGCGAAAAAACCACAGCTAATATGGGAATATCTTTCTCCTCTATATCAGAGACAAGCAGACGAAATTCTTAATATAAACATATCCTATAAAGATTACCATCCTTTTATTTTGCTTAAAGCTAAAAAACGATCTCATAGAAATTGAGCTTTTCAAGGAGGCTTACAGGATGTTGACGATAATTTATAAAAGGATTCGTGAAGATTATAAAGATTTTCTAAAAACAACATTATACAAAATGTAAAGTTCAGCAGGTATTTTAGATTGTAAAAGAAAATACATAATTCTGTAGATAATGCTACAAAATATTATATACATAAAATATTTTTCTTTCAAAAGTTTTAATATTTATTCTTTAATTTTTTTCTTTATCTGGTAGAATCAACAACGTTTGGAGAGTGAACTGAAAGAAAATCCAAGAAACAAAATTGTGTGATCTTATATTAGGCGTGCTTATAAAACTTTGATACGAGGTTTGTCCCTTTACTTTTTTTTTTTGAGCTTCGTAAAATGATTTATTTTGTATTTTGCTTCATAATATATGGAAAATAATCGAGGTAGGGCTTATTCCTTTGACCGAATGTGGTAAAATACTTGACTCTATTCAACAAAGACATTCTGGTGATAAAACTCTATACTATATTTTATTTCCCTAATTCGATATTTTTTTAATTATCAGGTTTGCTGACACGCTATTAAAAACTGAATATTTTACATAATGTAGAAAAAAAATTAGATTATTTAAATAAAAAGGAATTTTTTTAAGCTCATCTAATCTAAAATATAGATACAATAACCGTTGTTTAATGTGATCTTTTCGTGATTTAAGAATTTTGATAACATTAACCGATTGATAATAATATCTGAATGAAGTAGTATCAATTATAATTTATCACATTAAGGGAAAAAGAAAACGCACTTTTTTTTCCTTTTTTTTATTCTGAATTATTTACAAATATCTTTTCAAATAATAAAATATTCTAGAATTGTTGTTTATCGACATTTATTTCTTAACATTTTATTTGTATTGCTCGTAAATATTATAAAAATTTATAGTTTTTTCTAAATTTATTGAATGATACTACAGACCAAGTTTCAAAATATCGTGCACTTGACTCATTTTGGTGTTTATTCGAAGATTTTCATCAACGCACTCATTTCTGTCTGAATAATTAGCCTTCATTGTTATAGATATTTGTTAACAAAATGTCAGCGATTTAAAAAAAAATATAATGAAGAGACTGTCAAATTCTCAAATGCATCTAAACATTACATTGATTCATTTTAAGTAAACTTTTATACCTACAAAAAATTACATTTTTGCCTTTAAAACTCAAATTAATTCCTTTTTTTATTCATTTTACTACAAGCAGTTGCTGCATTCATTAAGCTCCAGGCAACAGTGGTCTATGGTTGTTCAACATGTTTCAAGTCAGATATGGTAGCATAGCTGTTAGTTTCAACCAATCTAGAACACTCTAATCCATTTCAAAAAGAATGTGAACCCCATCACATGGGAAATATAACTCTTGGATGTTTTTTTATAATAGGAAAAAGAAATTTCACGAATGTTAGTCGTTGACGCTGGCTGAAAATGAAATTCCGACTAATTATTTAATTCAAAATTGATAACATTAAACGATGTTGCGATCAAACTAAATGAATCTATTTATGTGCATTTGGATATGTCGTTGGGAACCAGCGCATATTTAAGATATCAAACGAGAGATAGTTAACAGCAGTCACGTTAGGCGGTGTCTACTGTGTATATAAATTTTAAGCTCGAATATATTGAAAAAAAAATTGTACCGCTTACACGAGAAAGTAATATTCAGTGATAACACAATGGAATCGTGTTATCACTGCTATAAACGCAGTGTTTAAACGATAGATATCCTTGTATGCATTTGTCAGAGTTCTGATATTGAGGTAGTATTTGATATCTAGTCAAGCTGGATTGTTTCGAGGTATTGGTCAGGGTTGAGAAATTAATTTTTTAAACTTTTCTTTCTTGAATCATAACGATATTGCCCAAAGGAGACGCGAGACTGACATATTTTACGTTTCCTTGACAACTGCAATGAACCTGTAATTTTGTAATTCAAATTTCAGCCTGTGGTTATTAATAATTTTTTTTGCAATTTTGTTATGCTTGTGATGAAGATCTAACTATACAAATAAGGAATAATGAAAAAAAATTATAGTGCATTTTATTTTAAAATAGTTACTTCTTTTAGTTACTTCTTCTACAATAGTCTCTTCTTTTTATTGAAATTTAATCACTTATATTTCAAATCAAATTCAAATCTTAGAAAAGATGCTAGACAATTAGAGAGATTCAAAGCTCAATTAACATATAGCGGCTCCCTGGTTCTCTCCATATGAAACTAGGCGAGAATCATGGTTAGGCGGAACCGGAATTCATCGATGAAGAGCATGTCATTCATTGATCAGTGCTCCAAACTTTAAACAATTCTTGCAAACAACCATTTCTCATGAAGTAAACAGTCACTTTTGAAAATAGAGTTCCTGTAGCCGCTTACAACTCACAAGAGAGCTGTAGAATCCTTGTTACACTCCGCTGTAATGGACAAATAGCGATCTTCTCTGGCCATCGTGGCTCTTGGACGGCCTTGCCGAAGCTTTCTCTAGACAGATCCGATATCTTGAAACTGTTTTCATAAGATGGACACGACGTCAGGCTTTAAATAGATATCTCTACAAATTTAAGACTGGCCTTCTTCTAGCCAACCCACAATTCGCTACCTCATTCCATCATCTAAACGTTGGTGGTTACTCATTTTTATTGTTTGAATTTTAATTTAAGGAATTGCAGCAAACAAAGAAAAGCACCAATAAATTTGGCGAGGTGTCCTAGCGGAATAAAAGAGGATTTTGGCCCGCTCACTTTTCCACGTCTAACTCCGCTCCCACACTCGTGTACTCTTTCATACAAGTTTCGTTTTACATTTCGTTCAGTTACTTTCATAAAATTTGGACAAAATATGCAAATTCTCTTTGTTTTGAACACTAGTGTATTTGGGAAGCATTAAATTCCTCTATTCTCTTAAAATAGTGTTAACCCGGATGCAACAAAATAATCCATTAATTCTCTTAAAACACGGAATTAATTTTCTTTAACAGTCAATTATTGTCACGAGAGAAAAGAATTAACCCAACAGTTTTATACTGACAAGTAAATGTAAACAAACTATCTTGGTACTTCATTAGAAGACAACGAATGCATTACCATTTACTGACATCATACTCAACACATCGGCCTATTTCCTATACACACTTAGGTAAGCAAATAGCAATACATTTGTCTGAAATGCCGAGTGCGTCATTTGCACGAGCATGAATTGCGTTTGTAATAGCGAGAATGAAATGGCTCCATCCGGGAATTCGCCACCTCGCTCTTCCTCTGGAACGATGTTCATTATCATATGTTTGGTGACAGAAATGGGGCATATACCCATTTCTCTTTCTTAAACTAATAGCTTGCTTTTAAAAAGATGTGATGGATAATTTCTGCTTTTCAATAAATTGTTACAGCGATCTCCATTTAGATAAATTGCATTCTAATTTTTAATTTTCATGCTTAGTTTTAAAAACTGTCGCTTCTCTAAAGATATATATTTGTTTAATTACTTAGTTTTGTAAGCTATATTTATGCTAATTTGGATTGAATCTCGCAATTTGGAAGCAATGTATATTGCAAACACATTTCTTTCAAACATGAATATGCAAAAGCTTCAAATAGTGTTCTGAAGGTACGTAGTATGAACATATATGTTACACAGTATTTAATTGCGAATAGGATTAACTTAACACATTCTTACTAGCTAATATCTGGTAGAAAGTTTTCGCAACTGAAAATGAGACGTATTCAAAATTATTACTTTTATTTCGTTCAATGAAAAATGTTGTTTTAAAATGTCATTAATATTTGTTTATAATTTTATTGTATGATTGAATATTGTTTTTGTTCACTTTTATGTGTTGTTTGTTTTAAATAATCAATGTTTTGTATAAGTTGAAAATAAATTATGCTTGTATCATCATTGATTCTTCTATTATTTTAACATCTTTAATACGATATTAATGAAAAAAAGCACAAAAACCATTATGGAAACTGACTTGTTTTGATCATATACATTGTAGAACTAGAACTGAAATTAAGGATAACTAAGTTTTAAAACTCATATGATGTCAATTCGAAATCACTATGCATATACTTAAAGTTATCACTAAACTCAAGATATTGCTGGCATCTGTTAATTAGCCGAATTAACTAGTTTATAATCGAGGTTTGGAATCCCTTGTGTAATGCGATATGATTATTAAATATTACATTGTTTAACAGACTTGGTTTTGTGTGTATGTAGGACTTAAGATATTTTTTCCAGACTTTGAATAATCTATGAAGAGGAGAAGGCTTGTAGGTAAAGCTTCGATTTAGAAAATAAGGATTGAAAAATTAAATGGTGATGCTGTCAAAATTCTGCGGAGAATTTCTGATATTTTATGTCAACGATCAAATGCTTATTCATTGGTGTTGTATAGACATTTCCAGAAGTATGACCTTAGTGTCATCCTCGGCACTTGAACACGGCGCCAAATTACTGTTTTCATCCCAAAATAAATTAGTATTCCTGAAAACGGATTGTTAATTTATTCCCATTAAACAGTGTGATCATTTATTTTCAATGTGATCATTTTCATTTTATTTTCTAAGTAATTTTTATTTCCTTTTCTATTAGTTCTTTACAATAGTCTATGAATGAAAAATTATACAATTGCTTCAGTTTTCTAAATTATACAATTGCTTCAGTTCTTTAGTAAGCTATTGCTTCAGTTTTCAGTCTATAAATTCGTTTTCATGGTTAACGTTTAACTGAAAAAGTTTAGCCAACAAATTATGATTTATACTAATTTCAACTTAGGTAGCAATTTCGGAAAAATTATTCGTGTTTAACTATATTAAATTCCATTTTGAAACTGCAAAAGCATACTTTCCAGCTTGTAATTTTGAGCCAAATTCAGGTAACAAGGATGGCACTGATCTTTCCTTCTCCAGTACCTTGAATATGGAAAGTCTTTTGATTCTCGAAGACATAGATGATGTGAATTCTGTCTTCATGAAGTACCAGTGATGAAATTGCGCGTTTAACTTAGATTCATCTGGCTCTAAAACTTAGATCCTATTTACAAGAGATCATATCTCCTTTGTTCTGGAAGTAAATGTTTATTTGGATTTATAAATTACCAATAAAAAAAAAACTTTTTGTAGTTTTTTTCATATACTTTTCCGTTTGCACGGCATTAATCCTCATCAAGCTAAAATATCGTTGATTAATATTAAGGAAAAAAAACAATAACGTGTTATGAATGTTAATCAAATCATAGCAGCTAATATTTGCCGATCAAATCATGCTAGCAGCAATTTTCAATAATGGTTACCAATCATAAATAATGATATCAATTATCACCAAGATGAAATAATGGCTCTGTTGTTATTAAATATTGGAAGCAATATATTATAAATAATAGCCAATTTTTTGAATTATTAATTGGCGTGTAAGGGCTAATGCAGCATTGATGAGAAAAGTCAATTTTCAACTAAATATCAGTCATAACTGATTCGTTGACAGTTTTCGTTAAACGCTTTTCTTTCTTAAAGTTTTTCTAAAGCTAAACGAAATAGTATTTTCCAAATAACATTTTTTTTTGCAAGATTATAACTTTCTAAATTCCTTCGCCGAAATGTCGAAATGAACCATAAAAGAAATCTTTTAATACCTGCATAATGAATACTTGGATAGAAAATGGGACGAGAAGCATCTTTGTATACCACAATAGTGGCCTCGATTGCCATAAATGTGTAACTTGGAGCTTAAAATGGAAATTCTGTCTTCTAAATAGGATTTCTCGAAGGGATGTTGTTGGGCTTGAAAGGATTCAGTTATTTACCCATTTGAAGATGCGTAGTTGTTTATTCTCTGTAAATTCTATCTTGCAAAAGTTCACTTACTATAAAGGGGTTAAAAAACTATAAATATTTAAATTAGCTTTTCATTTTGATTATTCAATATTATTCGTTCTCTGTATAAACGCTATTTTCTGCAGTAAATGTGTAAAAAAATTAGAGAGCCAAATTCCCTCCCCCCATATCAAAAATTCTTTAAAGTTTTCCTTGAAATTGAACATTTTAGTCCTAAGAAAGGAGATCTTAATTTGTAGGCTATTAATTTTATTTTGTAACTGGAGGTTTTTAACATAATGCTTCTAAATCTATCAATATTTACAAAATGTAATATTCAGCTACAATAGGAATGATAATAATAAGTAGTTTAAGAATAAAAAGTATTATTTTTATAGAAGTTTTGACATCTTATGTCTCATTTATATGTTAGTAAAGGAAAAAAAAAATATAAGTATACAATATTTCATTCGTCAGATATTAAATGCATGATTTTATATTAAACTTACTGATATATATTTATTAGAGGTATGAATTTGAAATCCTATATTACTTATTATGTATGCATTAAATTATGTAAGTGTATATAAAAGGTATTTTTTGCTTTCAAGAAGTTAGGATACTTATTTCAAGTGACTGCTTATTAGAAAAAAAATTAATATGTTAAAAATTCCTGCGTTTGTTAAACACAGTTTTATACTGGAATAATTACTTTTCAGTTTAATGATATGTTTCATTAAAATTCCTTTTTTTTATGTGTATCTGGTATTGCACTACTGCACGGTTGTATGTATACTGGTCTGTACGATGTTCAAGTTTCTATCTCACAATGTACAGTCCTTCTAGATGACAGCAGAGCATATTAAATTATAAGGTGAAGAACTGATATTTCCAAATATATGCAAACCCAAGAAATTAGATAAAGGTGAACATTCTTCACAATGACAAATATGGTTTACAAATTTTCTTCGGGAAGGTTATTTTCAAATCTCATGTTCAAAAGAATTGAGCAGATCAGCAGTGGAGTAGAGGGCCTTTTAAAGATATTCTTTGTAAAATGATTCTGATGCATGCACATACATTTGGAAAGAGCGAGGGTGCACAAACATTCTTACAATATCATTGAAAAGGACATATTTGGAAATTTCAGAGTTCTTGTTTGAGGATGTGTGATGCCTGATGTCGCATTTATCTCCACATCTTCCAAGTATGCTCAATCATTGGATCCTGTAATGGGTTTATGGGTGCTCTTCTTCAAGTGCATCTTTTTAGAGAATATGTCGTCCAAAAGTAATTGTAAACATAGCATAAAATAAGGTATACTTCTATCTCAGAGCTGTCGGAAATAAAAAAAATTAAGATTATGGATTGACTTACACTGTCCCCAGATGTCCTCAATGATATTATGAATTTTTAAATTATATCAAAATATCACTTTCATTATTCATACTTTTTGATTTCATTAGCGCACTTTTCTTTCTTAGGGTATATATTTTTTTGTTTCTAAATCATAATAACAAAATTTGGAAGAATCTTTGTTTCTTTATGTGATTTTCCTCACTTCATATTATTTATGTTGCTTTTCTAATTTACTTAGAGATACAACATATACGTAGGTAATAAAAATTACTTACAGTCAACATTAACAGTCAGAATTACTTACAAACAGACATTAAGATAAACGACATTGAAATCCTATATATGGATTTTGTCAACACCCTTTTTTTCTCCTTCTCTGGCAATGGAAATGAATGAGATGTTCAATGGATAATACATTATACCAATTTCTGACAAGGCACATTTGGCTTAGGTTGTGACACATTATTTGCAGATGTATGAGGAGGGTAACGTTTATATGTGGAAGTTCCTCTTATGTTAATTTATAAAACATAAGGTTTATAAGGCAAAATGTTTACATAAGGCAAAATGTTTTCCTTTTTAAATTTTAGCCTAGATTAGGGATTGCTTGTGCATTGTTTCCTGCGGGTGAGGTAACCTATCCTAGGACAGTTATACATTTTTGCATGACTTAATTATTAGCTAACAATAATAATAAAATTTGATTTTTTTCTACATTTGTTTAAACAAATAAGTAATTCGAATTCGGCTGAGTAATAATAAAAAAATCATGTAACAAATGTATTAACCTTAATTACATATTTTTTTGTCCATGTGACTTTTAGAGCAATGTCAATTTTTTTCAAATCAATAATTATTCTATTTTTCATTAAACTCCTTTCTCTCCTGCAGCAGAAAAATCTCCATATGTAGAACAAATAATCCCTGTCTTCAAAAATAATGTAATGGAAAATTTGTTGTTAGTTCTACTCTTCCAGTAACAATTGTGCTCCCCAAAATGTGAAGCGACACAGCAGACCTTTCTACTCCTTCGCACGCTTAATAACAATTAGATAATTTTGGTAAGTGTTCTCTTAGAAAAAAAATATATATATTGTGTGCTTTTCTCTGAAATATTGAAAGTTGTGAAACAGAGGCATTCTGACATTTATGTTAACCTTCCTGCTGATATCTTGATCTTAGAGCTTTATGAAGAATAATTTTACTAATTATAAAGCCATACATTTAATAGGCAAAGATATGAAGCCAAAGCTTAAATGGGATTCTTGAATAATCAAGATAATATTTTGTATTAAAAACTTAATAATAAACGAATTTAAAATAATAAACGAACTTACATATGTTGAAATAAAGTAAGAAATGGAGCATCAGAATGAAAAATATTATCGTCAGCAAGCTACTGGGGATTTAAGCAGGGCCTCTGGTCCAAAGATTATTTCAATTGATTTTTCTTTGGAATTTCTTCACCTTTTTAATTCTCTCCCTCAAGACCTAATGGTGTTAACTCTTTGGAGATCTTGTTGAACTGGTACCAACTTTTTTTTTCTTCGGTATTCTGTAGTAGTTATTTTAGTTGTAAAAGAAATGCCTATAGATTGTTTATGTGTTAAGATATAGTGTACAAAACCAATGATTGTTTTATTATATTTACACTTTGAAAGAAAGAGGTATTTTGGTTCCTTAACGCTCATGTGCAAGTTTTACATGTTCTATATTTATTAATAAATTAGATTCTACATTTATTTTTTAAAAGATGATAAATTTCGGATTCACAAAATCTTCTCATTAATATTGGGTTATTTACTGATTAATGCATTTCAAACGGAATAGAGATTGTAATTTTTTTCTAGTAAATTCAATAGATTTCTTTTTAAATATGTACAAAGGATTTTGAATAATCTTAAACCATATAGTTAAAAATTACTATTCTTCACAAAAAACAAACATTTTTCATTCTTTTAAACCGATTATCTGTACAAAACAATAATTGTGTATTTCAATATTTGAAAATAATAAGATTGCAGTGTAGACGGAATGAAGAAAAAAAAATGATTTACAAGGAGTACAAATCCTATGTGTTATTTTTTTCTTCCGTTTCTTATTTTTTTTAAATATATAAATACTTCGTTCTGACACTGCATTTCAGATAATGGAAATAATTTTGGAATTTTTTGCTATTACTAGAATGCTTATATTTCAATGATATTTGGTAATTTTTGGGAAAGAATGGATATTTCGAATATTTTTTTATCAGAAGCTTAAACCTATTAAGCAAAGAAAAATGAATTTTTCAATATGTCTTTATTTAAATGAAAACAGAACAGAGAAACGAGATTTTTTTTACAGATAATCGAAGGCAATAAATATAATTAAATGATGTATACTGTAATCTAACACATATTGTTCATATATGTAAAATGATTCACTATGAATAAATTAATACATTTTCGACTTATTTGATAAGATATTTTCCATTTCATTACTGTTATTTATTGCAATACAAATTATATGCAAGAATTGTCAGTTGTAAATAAATGCCGTAATTGTGAGATGAAGCCTTCAGATTTAAATCGATTGTTTAGTATTTGCATATTGTTCATCGTTATCATATTGGTCTCAGAAAAATTTTCATGAAAAATAATTTTTTTCCTTAATTCAAAAAAAAAAAAAATTGAACGCACATAAAGAATAATGGTATTGTAATACAAAGTATAATAAATTATGAATGTACATTATAAAACTTTTCTCTTTTGATGTCAAATATGAGATAAATAATTACCATAGATTTCTTACAGGAAAATCTTCTAACTTGGGATTGATTACAGGGGAGTCGCATTTTGCTAAAGAGATAATGGTAACTCACTAACTTCGATAACCATTATCTCCTTCAGTACGTTCTAACGACTTCTATACACTTTTAGATTTCAGTACAACAGGTAAAATGTATTGCTGAGATTGTCGAATACTTTTGTCCTAAACATACCTCCCAAAGCAGAAAAGCAAGAAATAATTGCCTTGCCGTTTAAGATCATCGCAATAAATTTCATTGATACAACGCGATTTATTTCAGTTTTAAGCGTAGCCTATTCGTGCTACAAGCTCATAAACTTTCGGACAATGTGATTTCATTGCCATTTCATACCAACTGTTATGTCCTACATACATTTTACCAGCACTGCTAAGTTTGTTCCAAACGTGAATGATGTAACTGGATTTGAATGCAGTCGCGCTGAGTGTAGCAGTTTGTGGCTTA
>JAPMOR010030578.1:0-11085 GCA_026543865.1 Argiope aurantia | reverse complement strand
GATTCTATTGATAAAAATATTGATAAAATGATATTTGATAAAATAAATATAACATTTTAAAAACATTTACAAGCTTTGCTAAATAAACTGCACATGATTCTATTTTTTTGCTTGTTAAATGACTTTCTGTCTTAGCTATTATTTATATTTTGGTAAGGAGTGAATATTATTAATGTATACTATCTCATAATCACGTAACGATGAATTAAAATGAAGGCCTTCATTGGAATGAATTATAATTTCTGTATTATTTTGCTATCTAAGTTATTAGAGAGATTTGAATTCATTCTATTTTTGCAGACATTCTATTAGAACTTCTTATTTATACATTATGTTTTAACTTTACTAAAACACAGTATGAAATATAATCTCATGTCTGAAAATGATGAAAAATTATGATTTTTTCCCTAACAGAAAAAAAAAGTTAAATGTGTCCTTTAAGATGGCAACAAGAATATAAATATATAAGGAGGTAATTAGAATATACATGTATCAAAATATAAAATTTTATCATTGAAATAAAACAACAATTGTTAGGATCTTCTTGAATTATTTCAACCTACAAATTAGAATTTAGAAATTTTTAATTGTTACATGCATATTAACCAATTTATAAAATAAAAAAATGTGTAAATAATTGTATTTTTTACTATTTATAAAGTGACGAATAACAACAACAAAGAAAAAAAATAGTTTCAGCGTATGTATATTTTCTTCTTCCTAGCTCCACTGTCGCGCCAAAGATTACGAAAGTAATACCTTTTGAAGCGATTTTTATAGATTGCTGACTTTGAGAACTGAAGATGCATGTGGCGATTGAATACTGATGAGATTTGGAACTAACACTTAAAATAGCTCATGACGTAGGTGCTGACGTCAGAAATCTGATGCGAAAATTTTTCTGCCTTGAAAAGTGACAAAATTTTATTTCTTCTCCCTGATAATTACCAAATGTAATTTTAAATCACGAATAAATGCATTCGTAGGCAAACAAGAGAGAAGATAAGTTTACTAATACAAAAATTATCCTTCGAGATTGTTGAGATTGGTCTCATTTACATTATAGAAATGTGCTTAAAAAAGTTTCTCAGCATGTCAAAAATGATGTTAAACCACTGTTCGACGAAATTTTTGTGCAAAAGGAATCTTCTGTTAAATTATATATTTCTGGTATAATAATAATTTTTTTATTTTATCAATAATAACTATTGAACTGTAATTTATGTTCACAATCTTCTATATTTATGTCCAATTTAAGATGCATTATATTATTTTAAGTAAATATTAAAAGTCCAAATACCATCTCATTTCAATTTGTTTCGAAAAATTCTTTTTATTTTCTTCTAAAATAAAATAAGTGACCCAGATCTGTAATAATTGATGAATATAGAATACTCGACAAAATAAAATCCACACAAAAATTGCACATTTTTCTCAAGCATGTATGGGTGTCATGCACCGAGGTATGATCAGCATCATTAAACATCATTAAGCAGTAGAATTATTCATATTTGTATTGCTTTGATTTATGTCTTTTTAAAATGGTAGTATTTATGTTTATTTTTATATTTTTTAAATGATAATACTTATATTTGTTTTTTATGCTTTTTTTAATTTGTAATATTTATAAGTTGGCATCTTGTCTGTGTCAAGCATATATTAAACGGAAAATTCGCTTAAAACTCTCTCCAGGTTGGATCGTTGAGATTATAAATACATAATCTTGCATTATGTAAATCTTGGAAAGTAAGTAGTTCAATTTCCTTTGTGTACATTTTTTCCTTAAAGTTTCTAAATTATTAAAAATTTGGTTTAAATAAAATTCTGTAACAATTCATTTTTTATATATAATCTCCGTCATCAAAATAACAAAAAATATGAATAGCATCTTCTAATAAAAAGTAATATTAGTTAAAACTTTAAATTAATTTTTTTTAGCGGTTGATTCTTGATGCATTTTTCTGTATCAAATTCTTGCATCTTTTATCTATGACACAGAGTTTCATCATAAAACGATTTCTTTATGCACAGAAAATCATCTTAAGAATTATTAATTAATATTAAAATATGAACAAAACTTTTTTTAATTACAAGTATGAAATGTCACTTTATTATACGCTCTTTGGTTTTTTTTTCTTTTCCATTTCTTTTAGGGATATAGCTTTTACACTCATGAATTGTGAAGCAACCTTTCGGCAAACAGACGTTTCACATATTGGTATTCCATTACCCTGAAACCTTTTCCTCCTCTCGCCATTTTTGTATCTCAATGCAATCGTCCCCTTTGTTTCTTATTTACATCATACGAATTTTTTGGGGAAAAAATAAAAGACAGAATTAAAAATTTTATTTTCAGGTTCATTAAATACCCTAATTATTTGAACTTTTCTGGTGTTCTAACTAAATTTCAAATCTAACATAAATCGGTCTTTTACCCAAGAAATTTGGAAAGCCCTGATTAGAAGATACCTGAGTCTTTTTTGCATTTAAATTAATTTTTTATTCGAAACTGGAAGTAAATATCATATTTTTTTATGTTCGCTGGCACTGCACAGGTCAGATCGTTTGATAATCTATTTTTAATGAATTTTCAAAAGAAATGACTTAATCAAATTTTTCAAAACTTTATTTGAAAAATTATTTCTCAAAACTTAAAATCAAAACAAAATTTAACCTGCAAGACCACATAAGGAATACGTGGGCAAAATTGCCTTTTATCAGCTGTCATGTTGACAAAAACACGAATTGAAAGATTAAGTTAACTTTTACTACAAAATAAATGTAGGAAAATTGTAATGTCCATTGAATAACACACATAAAACCCCAATACCTTAAAATAGTCACAGTCGTTTACTCTAGCATTGGGATTATTTTAATTAGCACGTTTTGGGATTATTAGCACGTTTTGGGATTATTTGAATTTAAACAGAGAATATTTCCTATATTTAAAAGACTTACAGTTGTTCCTTGACCCAAGTAAAAATTTAAAAAATGCGTGCAGGAAACTTTTTAATTCACAATATTTCATTAAAGATGAATTTAAGTATTCTTTATAAAAAGTTTTATTATAATTCGTTAAGAAGATGATCTCTATAACAATAAGCTGTGGTAAAAAAAAAAGCAAAATTATTGAAAATATTTATTACCTTATAGTTCTTTGAACATGTAATTTAACAAGCAAAAAACTATTTCAGAAGATATTAAGTTTTCACAAATGTGTTAAAATATTCGATTGTTTACGAATGGGAAAGTTAAATCTGAAAGAGATGCCCGAGTGCCGTAAATTGCAATATATATAATGAAAGCTGAGCAATGTTGAAATTATAAATGAAATTATCTGATCTTGTTTAGTAAAGCTTTTAGCCTCATTGTTTGAATTATAAATTAAAACATTAACTGGAATTCCTAATATAAACTGAAGCACAGCAATAAATAAACACAATTTTAGATGTCAACGCAGATTGCGTGGGTGATAATATAATCAAATTCAGTTTTAATTTAAGAGCCAAAAAATCGTGCAAAAGACTGGATGAGGTGATGCATGTTGAATAAATATTTACTGTAGAAGTCTACAGTAAATATTTAAACTTACTGTACTGTATAATTACTTACTTAGTCAATTATAATTAAATCCATTTTGATCATTCCATGGGAAAGGTTCAAAAACTGAATTAAAAAACAGAAATAAATTTGCATTACTGGAGCGCCTATTCTGTTATACAGAAGCTATTCCTGCATTGAATAGATTTATGATTGAAGTAGAAGTCAGTTACATCGAACAGATGATAATGTGTGTTGTAATTTTAAGCTAGATGCGATAATCATAATTGAAATTTGGGTCAGAAGTCTGGTACATATCACGTTTCTGATCAACAGTAGTAGTCGTTTATTCACAGAATTTACAGTTTTCTAAGCTGCATAAAGCAGATAGAGACATAGACGAATTTTTCAAAAACAGAAGACTTTGGGAATAATAAAATTTATCTCAAAGGTAATCCAAATATTTTAACATGATATCTATATAATCATTAGGATATAATGGAAATATAATTTACCATTATATCATAAAATATATAAGTTGTCCAAAGGAGAATTTTTTAAAATTTCTTTCCTGATTGAAATTTACACTGTTGGATCCACAATCAGTGCAAATGCGTAAAAATCTAACTACATAAAAAAAATAATTAAAAAATGCTAAAAAATGTAGAGGTGAAAGTGCACACCAAATCAAAACGAAGAATCAATAATTTCATTTGAAATTAGTTCAGCTATTATGATAGTTTTTTAATTTACAAATAATTTCTGACTCTAAGAAGTCCAAATATTTGAAATTCAGCTTTTCAGCTTCTTATATCGGTGGATTGTGAATTTCAAAGTTTCTACAGGCCGCGGTGGCCTGGTGGTAATGTCTCGGCTTCGGAACCGGAGGGTTTCAGGTTCGAGTCCCGATTCCACCGAAGAAACGTTGTGTAAGGGGGTCTGTTGCACGTTAATTCCGTCCTGACCAAACGTCCTCCCGCTGGTGTGGAGAGGGGGCTGCCAGCTCAGGTGTCGTCCTCGTCATCTGACAGCGGTTCAACGTTACGAGGTCCGTCCCAAAATAGCCCAAGTGTTGCTTCAAACAGGACGTTAATATAACCAAACCTAATCCTAAATCAAAGTTTCTACAGTCTTCTCGGAAATTAAAAATACTGCTATTTTCCTTAAAATACTAAGAAAAGAAATTCTTTGTAATATGTGATTATATTTGTCTATCGCTACAAATCTCTAAAATAATAAAAGATTAATTTCCATAATTTGATCGTTTCTTTCGTAAAAAAATTTTTGTCGTTGCCTAATTCATGATAGTTCTTTTTTTTTTTAATCAGAAACAATACAAATCATAATATTGATAAAAATTTCAATAAAGTGCTAAACATTTAATCTTATAAAATAATTCATTTTTCATTAAAATAATTTATTTCATTTCGGCAAATTAATTATTTGAAGTATATTGGAAAGTAGGTTCTATTTAAACAAAATTTGCATATTTGCTTCACATGTGAAAATGCATAAATATGTATTTTATAATAAATTAAAAAAATAAAATATCATAAGATAATAAGTTATTAATTAAATTTATCTCTTTCCTATCGTAATTAAAACTAAAAAAGACATATTCTATAAAATCTGATTAACTTTAACAATGTTCACTTTATGTACACATTTGTTTTTCACACAAAAAATGATCAAAATGGGCATTAAAATATATTTTTTTTTTCAATGAATTTATTTTTTGCAATCATTTTACCTAAAAATTGATTTAAGAACAATAAAAAAGTTGCTTAAAATCTAACTTCTTCTATTTATATTATCCACTGCAACTGAAAATGGTTTGTGTATTGACAAAAAAAGTGGTATATGGACTATACACCAAATGCAAAAAAGAAATTTTCAAAAACTACCCGTAAATACTTTTCTGGGAGTTTTGTTTGTCAATATGACAAATCTAACATAGGAAATGATAAAACATATAGTAAAAGTAACAATTTCGTCATTCAGGAGCAAGACTTCTAAACATTAAAAATTAAAACAGAGAAAAATATGTCACACCCATTACTTCAGTAAGAAAAGTAATTCAGGTGATTTGTATATGTGCAAAAAGATGACCGTGTTATGCCATAACAAATCAATATGCCAAATCAATATTCTGTTAGAATATTGATTTTTGTTTATGGTGTCCTTTAAGAATGTGGTTTATGTCCTTGAAGAATGTGGTTTATCATGGAGGTATAACAAGTAGGACAAAATCGAAAAATTTAGCTAGGTTTCCTGCATGAAATATCACATCAAAATAGATAAGATATACTCAATAGTATACCATAAAATATCCGATATGATATTTTTTTGAAGACAGAGGACTCTGCAATTATGCATCATTTTGAAATCATACAGATTCCTGATGGTAGCCACACTGCGCAACTTATATTACATAGTCGTACAACTACACCACTTGATAAAATGTATTTTAATGGTTTACTAGTCTGGGCAACTCAGTTATTTTTTTTTCTCGTTCTTGTATTCCGAATATTAGTGAATTTCGCAACCTTGAATTCTAATTGATGTTGATCTGTAACTAGCAAATAAAATTTTAAAGAGAAAATGTCAGTTATTTCCTATGTTTAAGTAGTTACTTCCTAGTGAAATAACTATTTTATAGATTCCTTTTGAACATCTTGTCAATTTTCCATAAACAATCTTGTTATAAATGTAATTTTGATAAACAATTTTCTAAGTAGAGAGAATTTGATTATAATTACTTTGTGTACATCAATTTTCTTCCATGTAAGGATTTTCCTAAAATCACCTAAAAGCATGCTTGATTTAATTATTCTTCGTATTGCAGCCATTTCGCGAAACAAAATTAAAATATTTCACATAAAGGTCTTATCGAAGATCCCTTTTCTCCTGGAAATTTACTGAGAAATTTAGCTGTACAAGTTCTTCTCAGTAATTGGTTTACATGGATAAAAAAGTAAAACAGCTGAATGAAATAGGATATGAAAAAGATGCAGTCTCTTTCTATACAAATTAAAACTGCCATGAAGGGAATATTACAAATATTTATACATAGACTTCTAAATAAATAATAATCTATGGAAATATTTACTGTCTGAAATTCTCAAATTCATTTCAAGATGATAAGTTTTAACCAAATTATCAGGAAAGTACTGATAATTTGTCAGTTTAAAATCCAGCAGTATTTTGAAAAAAATTTATCAAGAGATGTAATCTTTTCTATCTTGAAAAACATGCTTTTCATTAGAAATTTCCTATATTCAGCATAATGTGTTTCCAACTTTTATACTATTACATAAACATGAAAAAATGGTTGAGAACTAAGGCCAACGCTATAAACATTCCCTCAAGAGGGACACCCCATTATCGGTAGGAGTAATCTACTACGATGTCGAGTACCAACCACCATATTGGAAACTTTTCATCCCCAAATCCTCGAGGAGGGACACTAAAAGAAAAGGTAAGTATAGTTAGAAAATTATTTATTAGCAATGAATTAAATGATAAATTTTAATTAGTAAAGAAATATATTTATACCGAGCAATGCAGATTATATAGGAAAAATATTAAATATTAATAAATCGAAGATGTGAAATTAGTGTTGGTTTCAAAAGAGAAAAGAGGAGAGTTACTTCCTGTTTGAAAAAAAGGATGTGCCGGGCGCTGCTGTAGCTTGTGAAACTCCATAATGTGCATTTAAATGCTCATTGAATGGTTTCGAGAGCGCATTTTTTTCGTCTTGTAGCGATACTTTTAAAATCGGTTCTACTTTGGACATTTTATTTGCAAGGATTTAATATGATCATATGCAATAAGAAATAAAAAAAAACTATTATTAATTAAACGAATTTATAAAGCTTTGGAAACAACATGGAACTCTTCAGTTTAGTAATCTCAAAATATAAACTGCCGCTAGGAAAGTGGAATGATTAAATCCAGCATAAAATGTTGAACTCTTAAATGAGAGCAATCTCTGATCAAAATAGTTTAGCTTTACTGAAACCATCAAAATTTTTAAACATAAATAAATTTTCAAACAGTCAATTTTGCAATCAAAAAATTATTAGCAATAATAGTACAATTAATTATTATCTGTTAAAAACTAACTTATTGGCTAAAGAGAGATCTATTTCATCGGAACTGTCGGAACTTCATCGTCTCTTCCACCGAGACGTACCTCAGAATTTAGTATGGCGGTTGCTTCTCTCTACTCTGGTGGATACATGAATAGTGAGGGTCGGCTACCTTCTACCCATGACGGGACTTGCTTCCCAGGGGAAGGATCGTAGCCAATGACGAGTCTTAGAACTCAACAATAATTTCCACCAGTGATGCATTCGAGGCGATCGGGTCGTTGAGATGTTTCCATATGCATTTGGATGGGTCGGAGTAGCCAGTTAAGGTTATGAACTGGGTTGTACGAAGAGGATGGAATCGGGTAAGGTATTTCATTCACTAACATGAATTTTATGGAACACGTTATATTTTAGCTATTATACATCAAACTTGCTTGAAAAAAAATCTAAATAAATTGAAATTTCTTCCATAAGATTCAATTAATTTTATATTAAAAACAAAATATTTCTTTTCATTATTATTATGTGTAAAAGAAGCCGAATGTGCAAAAGTTATTTTAAAAATCAGAAGAAAAGGAAGTTTAGATTGTTTTCTCCTATCTATAATGTTAAATTTATTATTTTAAGTATAAATTAAATTTTAAAATTTTCTTTGAAAAGTCAAGCATGCCATTAAATGATGAAACGATTACAGCTTTTGATGGCATTTAAAATAATTTGTATTAATATGTATATTTTTTTATTTTCAGAAATTTAGAATACTGAGGATTTCAAAAAAGTGTATTACTTAATTTAAGCTTAATTACCTGATCGTATCGTCAATAAACTTATCCCAAATCTAGAGCGTTTATTTGACAAAAGAGCTCAAAATAGCTCTCAGTCGTCATTCAAATGCAATGATTCCGAATATCCACTCTTAAATTATATATATGAATATTGTTACGAAATTTTCTTTACCGGGGTTCGTTTGGATAGTGGGAGTGATATGGTGTGTGGAGAACGCTCAATCAGCAGACGGTAGTAGAAAATAAAAACAACGACGTTTATTTACACGAAGACACACAGGACAGCACAAAAACGACAATTATATACAGCACAGAAGACGATTATCTTCACCCGAGACGTGTAGCATACAACAGTACACACGGCAGCATACAACCAGAATCTACTGCAGACAGTAGCGCACAGCTCCGTTCAGCACTAGCTTGACTCCGTCGCTTCCGACTCCTCCGTCTTCTACTTCTCCGACTCTGGCTCGGAATACTGACTTCGTCGACTCGACTCCGCTGCTCTCGAACTCGGACTATTCCGTCGTCTTCGACTACTGGCTTCGTCGTCTCGTTGGCAGCGGCGGTCGCTTCCTTTTATAGGTGTCAGGAGGCGGGGCTAGAAGCCTCTCAACCAATCAGGAACGTTCGAGGCGTATCTCGGTTTCTACTGGACGGATCGGGAAAATTCTCGAAGTTTCGGGTATTATCTATTTTGGCGCCAAAGTCGCCAAATTCGTCGCCAAGCTCTGAGACCTCCGACGCGCTAGTCCCATTCAGATGACTGCAAAACTTTCTTTCTATTGATGGAACAAACTATGCTGGGAAGCCGAATTGCAGGTTTGTAACTATATTTAATAAACAGGTAATTTTATTGTATTTGATATTTTTCAAAATTTTTGAAAGCATTTTCGTTAGTTAATTAAGTTACACAATGAAATCTCAAAACAAATATTTATCTAGATACCTTTACAATGGTTTAACACCAACAGCTCCTTTACATTGCTGAAATCTAATCCATAGTGAAAGGTGCATTTCAAATGGAACTATAGCTGCCAAATATGCAGAGGAGTAAATCTTTCATTGCTGCCACTGCTCATTACCTTCACCTTCAGAGTAATCGGAGAACCTGTCTTTGTAACATATACGCCTATTGTCTGCGGCATTGTTGAAACTCTAGAAGCGTTATTGTGAAAGAGGTATTTGCAATCGATGTTTCTTAGTAAAAATATATTACCAAAACTTGAAGAGGGAAATATTTTTAGCTATACACATTAACATCGTGAGTTGGTGCTATAATAAAAAAGAGGTTACTTTCTAACTACATGTTCGAAACTTATAGATGTCATGTCTTATCCTGAAAATGCAGACTTAATCATTCATTCTTTTCTTTTTCCTTAAAATTATAATGGATAATGTGACTTTTGAAGTCATAACAATGGAAATGAATGATCCATAAGGATAAAAATATTTTCCTTAAAATAATGTTTCTTATATTTTTTAGCATGCGAAGTCTAACGCTTTTGAAACGGTTTACGCTATCCTATTTTTTAAAACTCTCATAATATATTAATTAAATAAGGAGTGAGAGAAAAGTAATGTCTAATTTTAAATTCTAATTCAAAAATTCAATTATGAATTCAAAAATTTTTGCCTGATAGACATTAGTCCAATTTTATTAGAAAATACTTTGATTTATTTTAAAAGGCGAAATAAAGGCAAAATAAACACATTCAGACTATCGATTTAATAAGGAAGATTATAATCAAATGCATTCCATAGAACAAAAATACGCACAGTTTCTGAAATTTTCTAAAATTAATCATTTTTGCTTAATATTGCCAGTAAATGTTATTTTCCTTTTAATTTTGTATTAGGTTTTTTTTTAAATTATTGTGCTTTATATATATATATATATATATATATATAAGTAACCAATCTAAAGCAAGAAATAGTTTGAAAACTAAACTAAAATGATAACGAAAGCAAAACAATTTCAAAATCGCAACAAAAATTATAATCTATTCAAACAAAACCAAAAATGGAACAGGTAAAAACTTCATAGTATTTAGAGCGCGCAAATGCAGCTACTTCTAGAACACAGATGAACAGATACAAAAGTACAAAAATCAAGTTAAATGGAAAAACAAATAAACCAAATAAAAATATTAAAAAAGATTAGAAAAGGAAGAATCCGGCCTGAAGACTTTTTCAAGGGTCACCCTCAGGCAGGGATTCAAAAAAGGGATTTTTTCTGTAAAGGAAATTCAGACAAACGTCTAATAATGATTCCTTCGTGACCCGAAAATCCCCTGAAATTAGGCCTAAGAGATATACCATTTTAACAGAAAGGAAAATACAAAACAACCAATTAGAAGAAAAACTACTAATAAGTAAAAATACAATAACAAAAAACACCAAAATACCAAAACCAGACAAATTACACACAGAAGAAATAACGAAAAGGCTAAAACATACCTTCTAACAGTCCAGATAATCTCAAGCTATCAATTGTGATTCCCGCCCATTAAAAACAAAGCTAACGGCAATTTAGGTAAAAATAGTAAGCTCGCAGCGCCACCTATTGAGTGATAAAAAAAGCAAAGGAAAATTCTATTTTTTATTTAAGCCAAAGGGATTAATCCCAAACCATACCTTGTTTAATTAAAAAATTGACATTACAG
>JAPMOR010030575.1:0-37636 GCA_026543865.1 Argiope aurantia | reverse complement strand
TGTGTGTGTGTGTGTGTGTGTGTGTGTGTGTGTGTGTGTGTGTGTGTAATGATATTTTAACTCTAATTTCAATTTAATTAATTTTCAAGATTTTATCTTAACTTAGCACATAGTAACTTTATTCTAAAATATTCTCTTATTTCGTGATCCAATTCCACTGTCTCTACTTAATTAATTCAAGAGAAGCTTTGTTGAATTGCAGAGTCATCTAAAAGTCTAACTTTCCCACACTCTGCGTGAAGAGGCAAAATACCGCTGAATCGACAAAACGCCGATACTTTCACACGCTCGGCGTGAAGGGGTAAAAAACTGTCCAGTAAGCACATTCTTTTTAAAAGATCCCTGTGTTTCCCTTACATGTGATTGACATGCGTCAGAAATCCCTATCAGAATCTTATTAATATATTAACACTATGAAGAAATGTTTTCCCTATCAAAATCATAGGTTATATAAGACCAGGGATAAAATGTCCAAGATCTTTTTCCTCATTCTTCTCTGTGTCGTCCTGTGTGCTCATTGCTTGTACATATGCCTGCTTCTTAAAAATGAAATAAAACGACGTCACGAAATAGCAAGTCTCTTCACTGTCTTCAAACTGCATTTCTGCTCCACAACAAATAATGTTACATATATATATTCCATCATAATAAAAATTTTTAAATTATGTTTCCAATGATGCTGATTTAATATTACTGAAAAAATTTTCCGTAATTTTGGCAATTACAATTTTTTTTTGCCTAATTTTTAAAAATAGTTTGTATGCCTTGTTTTCATTATTTCATTAAATAATTAATCGTGTTATTTCCCGCCATTATTAAAAGCTAAGGAATAATTCTATTTAGTATCTGTAATTTAAATGACAAAAAAAAGTTATGCTAAAATTTAACGGAAGTTAGAAGATGCATGAAACGTACAATTACAATTATTAAATACGCTATACTGTCATGGTATTGATTTTCATAACAAATATTCATATGCCTAATGAATAAATCATATATAAAAGAATTTGATTATTAAAAATAGTTTGTTGATGGAATCATAAACATAAAACAATTTAATTGACTTAAATACAACAATATTCCCGGCGAATTGATAGCTAAAGTCTGCAAGTAAGAAATAAGAAAATTAAATTACGGTAATGTGAACGGGCAGTTACATTTTTACTCGTACTTTGATGCTATCGAAATTGACTCCATTAGGTTGATTCATATTCATAATGAATGGAGCATATAGAAGACTAATAAAATGTTATAGCTACTAGCTTTATAACTATTATAATTTAATGCGTAGGAGCTTGTTTTAGGGTAATCATTAAAATCAAGTTACGTGTAAGAGATTTAATTGAAATTAAATGCAATGAATGTCCCTGGTGAACCAACTGCTCGCCAAGAGCGGTGGTTAATAGCAATTTTAAAAAAATTAATATAAAAAACGATTAAAATCTAAAGCATTATTATGATACGAATAATTTGAATCTACTTTATTTATCTTAAATACCTTATTGGATTATCTTCAATATATAGGTAAAACATGATATGAACTTAATGTAATGGTATCAATCTGTGCACATTTCCATATTTGGTCCATTCGTATAAATTTAATTCTAACATCGTGAAAACACTGAGGTGACTAAAATTATGGAATATCAATATACAAATATACATATAGCAGTAATATCGCTTACAAAATGTATAAATGGGCAGTATATTGGCAGGGCTTTCATTTGTACTCAAGTGATTCCCGTGAAAAGGTTTCAGACGCGATTATGGCAGCACGACCGAAATTAACCCTTAGAACGTGAAATGTTAGTTAGAGCTAGACGTATGGGATATTCCATTTCGGAAATCGTTAAATAATTCAACATTCCGAGATCAACAGTGACAAGGGTCTGTTGAGAATACTTAATTTCAGGCACAACCTCCCACCATGAATAACGCAGTAGCTGACCACATGCACTTAATGACCGTGACTAGAGAGGTGTGTGTAGAAATGTCAGTGTTAAAAGACAAACAAAATTGCGTTAGATAACCGCAAGAATCAATGTGATACGTATGATGGACGTGTGACAAAATTTAGCTTTAATGGGCTTTAGCAGCAGAAGGTCTTCTGGAGTATCTTTACTAACAACAGGACATCGCCTGCCGAAACACTCTTGTTCTCGTGACCATATCGGTTGTACTTTAGACAACTGGAAAACCGTAACTGATCAAATGAGTCACTATTTTAGTTGATAAGAGCTGATGGTACGGTTTGAGTGTGGCGCAGATCCCACTAAGCCATCAACCCGAGTTGGCTTCATAATGGTGTGGATTGTTTTTACAAGAAATGGACTGGATCATGTGGTCCAAATGAACCGATCAGTTCCGCTACTTGGGGACCACTTGCAGACATTCATGGACTTCATGGAAATAACGATGGAACAGATGAATGGATGGGATTTTTTATGGATGACAAAGCGCCATGTTACCGGGTCACAATTGTTTGGCCACCACCTCGTTATTGGTTTAAGGAATATTCTGAAGAATTCCGGCAAATGATTTGACCATCTAGATTGACAGATAGGAATCCCATACATTTATAGAGCATGATCGGGAGATTAGTTTGTGCAGAAAATCCTGCATTGGGAATACTTTTGCAGTTATGGATGTCTGTAGGGGCAACCTGATTCAATATTTCTGCAGGAGTCTTCTATCGATTTGTTGAGGTCATGCCAGGACGAGTTATCGTCCTTCATCGGGCAAAAGGAGGTCCCATGATTTTTGTTACCTCATTTCTATCATTTTTTAATTTTTTTCTATCTATTTTATTAATTTCTTTTTTTCTCTTTTCATGATTAAACATGGTATAGAAACAAAATTACTGAGATTAATTAATTAAAAATATTATTTACTGGCGAAAGGTTTGATACCAATTTTGACTAAACATGACTAACATGGACATAACTAAACATGGACATGGATTTGACTAAACATGGTGTAGAAACAAAATTAATCAGATTTTTTTATTTTTTACTGGCGAAAAGTTTTGATAATTTTTCAATATTTTACACAAATTTTATTTTTTATATAATATAAAATATGTTATATATTCAGGTATTTAATTATCGCTGAAACTGAATGAAAGTTTTGATAATTTTTTGCAATGCATAATATATTACACATAAATATATATATAATATATACACATAAATTATCCTATTATGCAGTTGATTTAAAAGTTTTATATTACTTTTAGTATTCCTATTTTTTTAAAAAAATTAGCAGTTTTAGAAAACTTAAATCATCTTAAATTTGTATTGTGATGAGATAATTCATAAAAACAAACCAAGTGCATTTTGAAATAAGCTGTCGGGGACAAGTATATCATTTGGGATCTTTATCAGTTGATAGACACGACATCTACACCATAAGCAAATTTTAAAACTTTAATACAATTGATCTACATATATGGCGGTTGTTTCACGGATGAAGCTTAGATTTTCATAACACAGATTCAATGTAATTGAATGAATTAACCGGAGTATGCTAGTGGTAATGAAATTTTTATAAAGACTACTGATTTTGCTACCTTGCTTGAAAAAAATCATCAAACTCTTCTTGCTCTTGAATTGATTACTCTCTCCGATTCTAATGTGAAATTATTTCCTGATATCTCCACGGCCAGTATGTACATGCTACTTTTTCATAGAAGCTGCAACTTTTCTTGAGGCGATAAAAAGGTTAAAATGATATTCGCGAAAATTCTTGAAAGAGTTACTATTTACAAAATAGAAAGTAAAATGATCGCTTCGAATTAAAAGCAATCATGAGTTTCGGATGATTAACTGAAAAATTTAATGGTTTGTGACGCTGTATTAGCTTATTTTTATTGAGTTTATATTTATGAAATATTTAAGAAACTCTAAGCAACTCATTTTGCGCTGCTTTTAAATAAATCTGATTTTAAATTTCTGTAAATTGATCTGTTCTTGGGAACTTGAACCTCAGTGCAAATCACCATTCAGAAAGAATACCAAACAATTATATTTTTTCTACGAATACTTCATACACTTTCAGCTACACAAAATGTATGTGACCATATGCATATAATATAAAGAGAGTGAAAAACAGTGTAAATATAAAAATTAAGATTTAATCGTTATTTAAATTGTGCTGTGTTTATACAAAACAAATTTTCCTTTCTTCTTTTTTTTTTTATCTAAATGTTGTTTCGATGAGATGTAGCGGCATAATAGAAAAGATTAAATATTAAGTTAATTAATTAATTAATTAATAATTTTATATCAAATTAATTAAATATAAGAGAAAATATAGAAATATTAATCAACAAGAATTGCTCTTCTATGCTTTAAAAAGAAATTGTTACTTTAATATTATAAGATTTGCTGAAAGGTTTTGTAAGATGTATGTGTTCGTAAATTTAAAGTTCAATAGGAAATCCAAGATATACGACAGATGGAATATCTGTCGTCATAAAGCATCTCTTCTTTTATCTAGAATTCGAATTCACATCACTAGGCGTGGATGCATTCTAATCTATCCAGATCTGAGCAAGACGGACAAAAAAAAAAACTCCTCAATATTTACAACCTCACTACTGTCAAATTGTTTTTCCCTAAACAATCGCGTAAACAAAATTGTTTTGAGGGACTGAGACAAATAAAGTAAAAAAAAGGAAGAAAAAAGAAATCTCTAGTCTAGAAAACATCCTCGCATGCTTTACTTTCATGTCATATTTCCTTATTCCTTTCGTTTCTCAATCGACAGCACTCATCCTCTTCTTCAGGACGCCAGAATTTTGTTTTATTTAAAATAGGTTCCTGTTCGCATTCGTCAGCCAAGAAGTCTGCTGTGGACGACAATCGATGGGTTTGAAAAATGCAGAGAAGGAAAAAAGGCAGAGCCCGCCGACTGACGACTGCCAGTTGAGTTTTTCAGAAACCATTTGTCTGCAGAAGAGAATGCAGTGTTGCCACAAAGGAGATACAAATTCTGAGAAAGGAATTCTGTTTTTAGACCGTTAGAGAGGTCAATCATCTGCTTGGCGCCGGCAATGACAGTGTTACATAGCAGAAAATATGCAACCGTCCAGTCTGTAATTATACCTGAGGATAATGGTAAGCTCAAAACAACTTAAGGTTTTGTTATCTGAAAGGAGGAAGATAATAAAAAATGACCAGATAAAGCCTGCACTTTTTACCTTGTGGTTTGGAAATGCTTTTAGGTTTTGTTCCTATTAAAGAAAACCGTTGATTTTGAAACCGGTGGAAGCAAGATAAGAAAAAAATCTATTTGAAGTAATTGTTTAAAAATATTTATACTTGTTACAAATTGAAACTAAGTACTTAACATAAAAATAAAAGGTTCCTCACTTGGTTTCCAACCATGAAATTAATGAGCAACAAAAAGAAAGAAGGAAAGATGCTCAGTGTTCTAAGCATCCACCAAAAAAACCTTTGATGATTTTAACATATTTTTGTTCGTTTCTAAAGCAAACTTTTATATAATTTTAACAAAGAATAAAATTTTTTAGATGAATAAATCAGTTGAAAAAACGAAACAAAACGCGATATAACTTCCTGCAATTTAGCTGCGGAAAAGTTTTAAATGCATTATATCGTAAAGTAATTAACATTGGAACAGAAAATCAGAATTAAAACAAACAATCAATGATGAAACAAACAACCAACGATTAATTTGAATTAACTACGATGGTTTAGTCGTGGCATTTTTCATTAATGGTTTCTTATTAAACATTATTTAATTAATTTGAAAATAGATTAATTTAAAATTAATTGTTAAATTAATTATGCCATTATTAAATTAATTAAAATTATGCCAGATATTGATCTCTTGTAAGAACTTCTTACATGGGAAAGGAATCAATATTAAATATTTAAAAAAATTAATTATATGCTATGGAACATCACCCAATATAAAACTAAGCGTTCTTAAATATTGTAATCCTAATGCAAATGAAAGTCATTGTGGTTATGTATATGGTTTGTGGTTATGTTCCACATCTCCTAAACAGTTGAACCGAATTCAATAAAATGTTGCATACTTATTATATAAGCCATCAGAAAGAACATTTTCAAATTTCTAATATAAAAAAAATAAATTAGGAATTTTGTCTTCTTATATTTTGAAGTTCTTTAATATTATATTTTAAATTTCTCTTTTATTTTAATAATAATTAATAATATTTAGTAATACCGTATTTTTATTTATTTTTAAATGTGTTTATAAGAATTGCAATAGTGATTTACCCATGCTTAAAGTTAAGCTTACATTAAACACTCAAATGAACACAGCTTTTCTTCTGCTTCAGCATTTCTGAACAACACTTGCCGTGCTAGTATAACAAATATTAATATCGTATGTTGAATATTAATTATCGGTGGTTTTTAAAACGCGCTTGATTAAATTAATATTCTAATTTTAATTAAGAGCAGACAATAAAAGATTATAAAGATTTTAGACGATAAAATCAAGTTGTATAGTAAAATATTTTATACAAAAGTGATTATTACATTTAAAATATTATTTACGAAAAGATTTTAATCGAGAGAAATGATAGGTATATCAACTAATATATATTTGCAAAAAAAATTTATCATGAGAAAGATTGAAAATGAAAACCTTGATGCGCCTATTTTTATCTTTGGCCAATAGAAGCAAAATTTCCCTTTTTTAATATTTTTAAGTATATAAATTTAATGTAGAAGTGTTGGTAACAATTGAGTGCTTTTCTGTTTAGAGATTAAACAGCATGAAAGATAATATGCAATATTATGTGCTTATATTATAAAGAATATATTCTTTAACTCCCTATTTTACACATTTAATGCCTATTAATTATTTTTTAAGCTCTGCTTTCAAACCGAGAGGGCTGCAATGCGCAGAACTAATAATTTTGAAGGGCGGTGAATGTCGAAAATATTACCTGCTAGCCCAAACATTTTTAACACTATAGGGATTGGTTTTACACCTGCTTTTAATAATATCCATCATTTTGAAGGATAAAATAAATTGAGGTTTTTTGGGGGCATAAAAAAAGAGGTTATTCAAGCGAATGTGAAGCATGAAGTAGCTGTCGTACTCTTCGCCTAGTTGGCGCTACTGAGAAAACAAGAGACTCTCTCTCGGCTTAAATCTCTGATAGATAACAGTCGGCTGGCTTGCAAAGTGCCATAAGTCACAACAACAACAGAATATTACACTACACGATACGTTTTATAGAATATAGAATTTTATGTTACTTAATTTTAATTAATAATTTATTTTAAAGTAGGTATCTAAGTTGAAATGTTGACTTTTTAATGAAAATATCATATATATTTTACATATTGAAATAAAATAATCTTAATTTCTGAACAATCTTCTATATAATTTGAGTTTCGCTTCGAACTTCCTTCTTCAAAAACATATACAGGGAGTTTCAGTGAACCGTTTCAGAACTTCTAAGAGGGGTAGGGTACATCCTGAAAACTCGAAATCATAGAGCAATGTGGAGTCGGAAATGCTTTCCTGAAGAGGTGTTATACACAGAAGCACCATACAGAAAAGAGACCGTAAATGATAAATCGTTTTAATAATACATGAAAAGAAGCAAACGGTACATGGATTAAAGTAAGCGTTCGAAGTTTCTTCCACGGGCTACAATGCACGCCTCACATCTCCGAAGCATGGATATCCGAATATTCTGGAATACTCCAGGCATATCTCGAATCGCTCCGGCAGCTACTGCGATTCTTGCAACGAGCTCCTCAGCAGTGTCAACAGGGGTGTCATAAACTAGCGATTTCATATGACCCCAGAAATAAAAATCAAGATATGATAAGTCAGGTGACCGAGCAGGTCAACGCACGGGACCCCTACGTCCGATCCACCGTTGACCAAATGTGACATCCAGGTAGTTACGAACATCTCCGCTATAATGGGCAGGGGATACATCGTGTTGGAACCACATTGTCTGTTGCGTCGATGAAGAAATCTGTTCATTTCTGAAAAGTTGTGGCAATATTTGCTGCAGAAAGAGCAAGTACGTAGGTCTGGTTAGACGACCCGGTAACAGGTAAGGTCCGATGAGGTGATCCCCCACAATACCGGCCCATACATTGACCGAAAATCGATTCTATGCTGCAGGACTTCATATTGCATGCGGGTTCTCGACCGTCCAGATATGGTCGTTATGCGTGTTGAAAATTCCTTCCCTTGTGAAGGATGCCTCATCGGAAAACAACACTTCAGCAGGAAAAAGGGATTTGTAGCACATTTTCATAGGTACCACTGTGCAAAATCAATACGAAGTACATAATCGTCCTGTTTCTGTGTCTGGACACGCTGCACGTGAAACGGATGCATGTCTTCTGCTCGGAGAATCCTCTAGACGCTGTAATGGGAAACCCCGACTGCGTTTGGTATACTTCGTGTACTCGTTTATGGATTCCCCTGTACATGCTGAAGCACATTCTGTTCGGTGTCTGCAGTCCGTGTGGTTCTTACCCTGTCCCTGTGAGCTCTTTCTAATGAACCTGTCTCAGCTAACCTCTGGTACAGTCTTGCAAAGAAATCATGACTGGGAATACGCCTCGTCGGATATTGTTCCGCGTACAAATGCTGTGCGGCTGGCCGACTACAATTTGCAGCCCTGTACGCCAAATGCATATCGGCTAACTCTGCGATCGTGTAATCATCCATCCTACTAACTTGGGTTCTTGTGCGAAATGAAGATTCCCTGCACGAAAGCTCGGACTTTTCGCACAACGCCATCTACCGCGTCAGGAAAGCATTTCTGACTACCCATGGGTATATGATTTTGGTTCGTCAGGATGTATCCTACCCCTCTTAGAAGTTCGGAAACGGTTCACTGAAACACCCTGTATTTATTTTTATATTTGCATAATACACATTTTAATACAATTTTCTCAAATTCTAATTCTTAAAAAAACCTCAAAAATTAGAATCCAATATATATATATATATTAAATTTGGTATAATTTCTCAATAAGTTCTGCAATTTTTGATCTAGATAATGAACAGCCTAATGATTTAGAATATCCCATAGATTTTGAACAAATAATTTCATACAATAGGTTTTTGTATTATAACCATTTTTTCTTTCAAATTTAGAAAAAAATCTTTTGATAGTTTCATAAATGTTTTTACAACCAATATTATGCAAAAATTCAAATATATAGCCATTTTACATGGTTTTTCAAAAAAGCAAAAATCATCTGAAACATAATCATATACTTCAGTGTTTAAAACTTCTTTCTAAATCCCAAAGGCTGTGTTTTAGAAAAATCAATTTTTACTTCAAACATGTAAGAAAAAATAGAGTTTTGTTATTGCGCATGCGTATCAGAAAAAAAACCATAACTGAAGAAAGTTACAGTCATTTAATTCCCTATGAAATGAGAAAAAACGGGTTAGTTTTTCTCCGTATTTTTTCTTGAAGATCAAAACTGTTGAAAGGTAAATTGCCTTAGATTCTTGATAAATATGAAAAGTACACAAAAAATAAATAATTTCCGAATAAGCCGCCGGTACTTGAGACACATCTGCACTTCAAATGGCAAGCGAATTCGATTCAAATGCCTTATGATATGGATTTGCGTTTACATATTTAGCTAGTAGGTTTCGAGAAATATACAACTAGAAAAAAATGTCAACTCCCTCCTCTTTGGATTTTACATTTTATATTTATTAATCCATTTTAATGCATTTTTTATATGCATTCGACGCAATATAGACAAAAGTTAAGCAGAGAACTAGAAAAGATGTCAAAATGTGTTAACAAGCAGGGAAATAAATGGGTAGAACGTGCAAAAGACCTAGAAAAGCTACCCCGGTATTTTCAAATTAAAAAACAAACCACTTAGAAGAGAGTTACATCTCTTTCATTTTGCTGTTTATAAATATTTGTTTTTTAAGGACTTTGGAAGATTTCGACGATAATCTCGAATGAAATATTCCAATCAAAGAACTCTTTCCTAGAAAGCAGATTGGTCTAAGATAAAGAAATAAAAGTCTTCAAAGCTCCATAAGTGTCGATTGCAAAAGAGTTAAGAATTTTGTTTAAAATGTTATTCTGTAATGAATATGAATAATACAAGAAAAGTCAAGTATAAAAAATTTGTGTTCCTAATTTTTTCTGCAAAATTAATTTAAACAAAATATAATTTTTCCATGTTGTTTAAAGGATTTCAGGTTTAGTTTAGTTTAGTTAAAGCAACATTAGGACGATTTTGGGACGGACCTCGTAAATTTGAACCGCGGTCAGATGACGAGGATGACACCTCAGTGGGCACTCCTCTCGTCAAACTTCCCCACCACACCAACGGGAGTACGTTTGGCCCCGACGAATCTTCAGTAGAATTGAGTCGCGAACCTAAAAGCCTTTTGAAGCCTTTAGCTTCGAAAGTCATGACCTTACCACCAAGCCACCGCGCCCTTAAAGCATTTTTGGAGAATTTTCCAAATTAAACTATATGTCAAATTCTGTCGATTTAAAACTAAGATAATTATCCACGATTGCACACTATTTGTAACATATTTAAAGTAGAAAATGTTTTTATAAAATATTATAATACACGAAATTCTCGTATCATTTAAAACTTTATTTTTATCTTAATTTGTAACATTTAAACGTATTAGTTATTAAACTATGTTTAAAAATTGCCTACAATTGATATTTTTCTTGAGCTCATAATAATTTTTAAAAATCGGTGCAAAAACAATTTAACCTAATAATTCAACTCTTGTCATAACAAAGAGGCAAATAAATCAAATAATTAAAAATATTTATAATATTTTCATTCAACAGGAGTGTCAACATTAAAAATAAAATAATTTACGTGCATGGAAATCGTTTTTAATTAAAATGAACAAAAATGATTATTTAATTTACATGAAATCTTTATTAAAATCTTTCTTTTGCTTCAAAAAAATTGTGATCGAAATATGAAGAAAATCTATTGTTATTTCTGCAGCATCTAAAACTATTTTTTATATGGATAAAATTATCTTCTTAAAAGGGTAACAGTTTAAAACCATATTGAACTGTAGAATGACTGATTTAATGTGAGAAGTTTAAATGGCTTAGACAGAAATGCAAACAGCTTGAAAGAAAAAATTTTGAGTTATTGACATCGAGGGACGTGACTCAGAACCTTTGTTATTTCAGAAGGCGCCATTTAAATTAACATTCTGTTGAGCAGACTTTGAACTACTGAGGTCATCTTCGAATCACGTAGTTGAAGCATTATGCATGTTTATGCCAAGAAGATAGAAGTTACAAAATTTCAGTTTTCTTTTGCACGTCTGATATATTATTTCCGCAAACGTAATCCCTTTTTCCTTCACTTTTTTTCGATTCAATATTTGTTTTTGCAACGCAGTAACGGAAGTAATTGCTTATGCTATCTCCAATTACAGCACTTACCCATAGTTTGAAATATTGACTTGAAATGCGTAATTTTAATTATCTTGAGTAATTACAAAATAAGGAGAAAAAGCAAATGAGAAATATTTATTTCCACATCTTCATTTTTCCGCGTCAGTTACCAGATGTAACACAAACGCATTCTCGAAAAATACAAGAATCCCCAAGACCGAAAAACCAAAGCTTTTGAGAATGTAACTTCCCCAATATAACAGAAAAGAATTGGATACTCATATAGGTGTGTTTTACATAACGAAAGTAAACCATATTGAAATTTTGCAACTAGTAAAAAAATTAAAATATTTCCTTTTTATGAGGAATTATCTATTTTCATTGTTGTGAAACTTTTTAAACATAGTGGACCCCTGCTACTATATTTTAATTGGCATAAATCAGTATCTAATTTTTTTAATTCCATAAAGACTATTTGAGATATGATCTTCTCCTTTTTATAAAATGGCCAAATGTCAAAATGAGCATCTAAAATCGGGCTTCTTTCTAAAATCTTCCATGCAGCACAAGAAACAAAACATTTAACCCCAATGGATTTTAAATCTACCTTGGTTCGCATAAGAGGTACATCTTTGTTGAAATCATCAATCGAAATCAAGAATCTGCAACCAAATCGCAATGATTGTTGCATACAAAAACAATTAATATTGATTTACTGTTCCCTGGACTAAATCTTCAAATAAGTGCCCAAGGACTAAAAAGTCAATTGTACCATTTTTCTTTTTAAATACTTCTTTTAGAATAATGCAAATTGCTAACTATAATCTTATTTAGAAAGGGAAGATAGAAAGGAAAACAATTAAAAATTCAATAATATTTTCAGCAAAAAATTATTTGTGTAGAGAAATGTCTTATTTGTACACTTTTCCCGTTTTATTACACGGCTGTCAGTACCAAAATAGAGCTACTCCTGCCCTTCCGTAGGGGTGATCTGTATTCCTGTCATCCTTAAAACCTGAGCTGAACCGAATCATCCTTAAACTGAGTGAGAGTCTCATCACCACTTATGATTTAATTCCTCTCTCAAGAGGTATGTCCCGTCTTTAGAGTGAAGAAAATTCGATCCTCTAACATTGGTATGCCTTTCAGAGAAGGAAATGTTAGTTGTTCTTTTACATTCAGTAGCTTCCTTTGAATGCACTTTCCATTTATTAACTGTGGTAAAGAACAGCTAAAGAAACCTGAAAACGGGCCTTTATGGCATATAGAGTTTCAAGAATAATCTGGATGGCGCGTCAACAACGAGATCAACAATACGGCTAAGTCCTAAGACAATCACCACCCAACGATACTATCCATTTCATAAGAGGCATCTTCCGTCATTAGAGAAAGCTCGATCCTGTAAAAGCCCACTAGGGTGGCGAGAACTAACTACCATGAAGGCTTTTCATTCCCATTTATGGGATGCATTCCTATATCAGAGATAGGGGATAGATGTGTTTAAAGATACCTTCAATTTGAACTTCTTGTTCTCTAATAGAAACTATATGTACGTGCTTGTAGTTGATCAGAAAAAAAAATCTTTTAATTCGACAGCGAAGGACTTATTGTAGAATTATACATTTTGACAATGCGATGCGGTATTAAAGCTCCTTCTGTAATACTTTAGAAAAATAGATTATATTAAAATATACACTTTGAAGCTAGCTAAGTTTTAATTACCTAATTGCATCTCCAGTTTAGTAATATTAAAACTTTAAATCTCACAATTAGTATTTATATTTTAAATCAGCGAGGAGCGAAAAAGGCAAGCTTATTTGATGAGAAGGATAAGATATACAAAATTGGAGATACTAATATATAATCTAAATATTATATTTTAACGGTTAAATATATATAAAAAAAGCAGAAAACAATTTCGAATTCAGAGAACTATTTTAAATCCTAAAAGGTTCTGAGAACTTCCTTTACCCACTTAAAAAGTGATATTAAATTTTTAAAGGATTAAATTCCACTGATGATGGGATTAATCTTCATTACATTAAGTATATATTTCAATTTTTAAATATTAGCTTTAAGCACTCCATAAATATCTGAAGCATCTAATTGCTAGAGATAAAATTTTAACGAAAAAGCATCGTCAAATAAAAGGAAGAGTTTTATTAGAGTTTCTCGTTACAAACTCATTAGTAAGCTTATTATTTATTTGCATATTTTCTTATGATTCAGTTTTATTCGCTTTGAAATTTTGGATATTAATCATCAGATTATGACAAAACTTCTCGGGGCTCATCGGGCATGAAACAATTATCTAATTATTGGAGGATTTCGACAATGTTATAAATTACGGAAGAAAAAGAGCCAATACTATAAAAGGAAGTTAGACATTTCAACATTTCTATTTTTATTTCGGTAATTGAAAATAATCGCTTCACGCGTCCAGTTAATAATTTGATTATCTAAGTCTAGAATTTTATTTATTGCTTATTCAATAAGAAATGTGAGATTGAGATTTAATTTAAGTTGATATTATTATCAAAAATTGTAAAATAAAGTGAAATCTTAAGTAAATATCAGATAAACTAATTAAAAGTAATTTATTTACAATATTTCGTATAGCATTTCGACCTTAAATTAAACATAGAGCTATCAACTAAAAATATAAACAGAAATATATTTTGACTTAAAATAATTTTTTTAAAGATTTTTCCTAATTCCTTTCAAATTTAGTCATTAGTCTACAAATTAAGTTGACATTTTCCTGTCTTTATAATCTCTAAATTTATTATCTGGATTTGGATTACAAATAATAATACCGAAAAATATCTATGGTGATTCGTAAATTATATAAAATTCTAGAAAGAATATTAGCAAATAATGACTGTTTCAAGTGAATAAATTCCCTGCATTATTTTAATAAAAATTCATACAACCAAAAAAACAGATGTAAGTGGAATTGATTCATAATAAGTATTTTTTATGTAAAAAAATGAAAGTAAAATTTTTTAGGGAAAGGAAATAAATTTGATAACACTCATTTAAGGTTCCATTAAAAATTATGATTCAAATCAGGTTTCTTAGTAAGATTAATAATTTTTCTTAAATGTAAACTTTAACCATGGAATCAGGAAAAATTGTGCTATAAAATATTATTACAGCAATGGAGAAAATTATCCTTAGGCAGAAATCCATTCACTTTTTTCTAATTAGCCGAAATTGTTGACGTACTTTGTTATATGTTATTGTCCAGTAAGAATGCTTCTTACAGCTATGTTAAGAGGATTATGCATTGTGTTATTTTTAATGCATTATCCTTTTGTATAATAACACATTTTTTAGTTTATTTTAGAGCACAATTTATGTTATAATAATGTTCTTGCTTTGGAGATAAAGGTTTACAAAACATACGAATTTTAAAGAGTTCCTAAAGGTATAAATTTATTAGTACATTATTTATTACATTTATTAGTACATTAAAAAAATTTAGTTGAATCACATCATAATACTTATACAAATTATACAATGGTAACATTAACCTTTGAATAAGACTTCTGTCAAAAGCTGTAGTATTCATTCGTATGTAAACAAATATTTTATCCCACCTTGTCTCCTCCTCTCATATATTATTCATTTTGTCAGTTTATTAGCATATGGATTGCTCGAGGTATTTAAAATTGAAATTGAGTCTAAAGAATATATTTCTTATTTGGGAAATAAATTATAGTAAGCGTTTAAATAAAAAGAGTTTTTAAAATATAGCGTTTTTAAAACGGGTTAAAAAGCATAAAAAAATTTCTCTTGGAGCCATACAATTTTACAATTCCATATAGATTGTTTGAAAATTTGCGATATTGAATTTTTGAAATTCACAATCCATTTACTGACGTTTTGCAAATAAGACAATTCATGCAGCAAAAACAATCATTCACAGTTTTGGATTTTCAAAGCCAATCATGTGAATTTATTCTATTAAAAAATATGCATTAAATACAATAAAACACTTTATAAGACAAAAGGCTGGAAAGGAATAAACAGAAAAAGTGAAAACATTAATATAAGAAAATTGTGCAAACTATCGAAAAGGAAGAATCTAAGCAAAAAATATATCAAGAAACCTACATGGAAATGATTATTAATTTATTCGTGGATTAACGAGCTTAGAGCAAAGAGTTCATACATTAAGGCATCAGGAAATAGCCAGAACGATTAAACAGAAATTAGATCCGAAGTCCATAAAGTGAATTTGCCTATAAGCATTTGTTACAACGTACTTCCATTTTAGGTTTGATTTAATTGCTCTAGATATGGACCGCGGAAAGTGCAAGATTTGTTAAACGTATAATTATAAGTTCTACTACATGAAAAGCTCTACTGTCATTTCTGAGTAACAGTTTCATATTTCGAAAAAAAACATTATTAGATTTTTTGGGGGAATGTTTCTTATGAGAACTAAAAGAAATCACCCTTATCTTCTGAAATTTTGAATTACGTATGAAGCAGATAGTTTTGTTCAAATTGAAAGCTATATGGTAGAAATATGCTTATTCAGAGGACAGCATAGAAAAAAAAATGTTTCTAAATTTCGAAAGTTTATTGTAAAACAAAGGAATGATGCAAAAATCCGCCAGGAAAAAACTCAGTTTAAATGCAAATCCATCATAGTCGTAATCTGTAATATTAATGAATCATAATCAGTGTTGGAACATAATAGATGACGATTTGTTTAAATGTCAGTTTACTGAAAAGTATTTAATGTAAGGAGCAATAATTTAAAGGAAATACAAGCTTTTTTTTGTGCCTTTCCCCCTCTGACATTGTGGTGTGTAATGTGAATTTTTTTAACACCACTCTCTCTCCCTCTCTTTTTTTTGTTTTTGTTTTTGCTTTTTGAGAAACTATGATAACTACACAAGGCTATTCCGCCTCGCATTATTAAAGACATTCAGATTAAATTTTGATGCCCGGAGCATCGTGACAGCATTAGCGGAAACTAAGGTTGAGCCCTAAAGACCATCACCGGCCACGGCACAACCCTTCCCTTGGGAAGCACGTCCCGTTATCGAACACCAGCCGACACCCATGGGTGGCGAGAACCAACCACCATGCCAAAAACTTCTCATCCTCAAATGAGGCACCCCCAGTGGGCGGAGAAATTATGATAAAGAAGTTATTTTAATTTAAAATAATTAATAAATTTACTAGTTTAATTATCTCAAAATAATGTCATTAAACATTTTTTTAAAAATTCCCTTTAAAGCAGTTAAAAAAAACTTGTTATGATTTCACCATCTGCTTAGTTATAGAAATTAGTTTCTTAAATTTACTACCAATTTCTTTCAACACAAATCAAAAGTATTTTTCTTTTATCAAATTTGTACCAACGTATAATATATGAATTTGAATTGCGTTTTATGTATTACATTGTTTCTACTCCCTCGGCTTTCTCGTATATGATAAAACACGAAGCTTTAGTTTTTGTGCTTTTTCAAAAAAAAAAAAAAAAAAAAAAAAAAACTTAACATTTTTAATGCTTTTTCATCGAACTTTCTTGCCTTTGTTTTGAGTTTACAAAATTACAATTTATACAGAGATATAATTTTCGCAATTCTTTTTGACCATTCCTCTTCTTGCACTTGGAGAATTATTTTTGGGCATTCACAATTCTTTTTGGCTACCCAAAACCGTTTTGGCCTAATTGAGCTGTTTTTATAACTGCACAAAATTTCCCTACTTCATATTCAGTTTTTTTAATAAAATTATTATAGTAAACTATAGCAAAATACATTTCTGCTTTGGGATTATAATAATCTTCTTTTCTTACCTATTTTAAAATAGCGTAAAAACGTTTAAGGTTTTTAAAAAATATTTCATTGGCGATATTTAATTCTAAACTACATTTGTTGACTAATTACAATCATTTAGCGCTTGTTCATAAAAATTATTCTATACACCAAATTTACATCATTGCAATATAATTTTCCTATTTTATAGCCTAAATGTTTAATAAAATTAAGATTCCGATATAGGTTGTATCTTGGCAACGATCGAAGTATGAATAGACAAGTATATTTTTAACATTACAAGTATATTTTTAACAGAGGTACATTGATTAGAGATATGTAAATTTTACAAAATTTCTTTCTTCTTAGCTGCAAATTCAACAATATTCGTGTCCTTGAACGTAACCTTCTACTGAAGACTATGCTTACAACTATAGTCAAATGCTCCCGATTAATAAATTTTAGAATTTATGAATGTATTTAAGTAAACTATGTGTCATTATTCGAGAAATAACGTTAGTTAAGGATTTTTTTCTTCCATTTTACAATTGCGCCTGATGTTTTCAAAACATCTTTGAATATTATCAGATTACTGTTATAAAATTATGATAGATAATTTTAGAACGTATCATTTATTTGATTGCATGAGAACGAAAGTATTAAGAACAGGATAAAGTTTATTTGATGAGTTGATTTAAAAAATTTAAATAATATATCGTAAGCTGATATCATTCATTTATATCAAATGATGAACTGGCAATTGCATTTCATTTCAGCAAAAAACTTAAGGTGTTTAGAATATATTTTATCCTTGATTACCTATTCATATTGATGTGATTTTCTGGGGAAGAATCAACATCCAGCCGTGATAAGCTCTTCGAATCTGTAATTCTTACAATATATGCTGGAATAGATCAATAAAGCAAAAGGCAAATAAATAAGACCCTCTCTCTCTCCCCAATTCCTTAAGATGTTATTAGCACGTCAAATCTTTCTTTATAATTTCTGCCAATAATAATTTATTTGGTAGTTGGTAGTCGATTTGCTGACATGAAAGCAACGATGCCATCAATTTCGAACACTTCTGGTTTAACCTGGAAGAGTGAGCGGTTTCCAAGACTTTTTTTCTCTTAGCTCATCGTTTTCTACTGTAAGAGACGAAGATCTTTTCGAAATATTTTTTGTAAAACATTACGTTAAAGTATTTAAAACATCAATGGGAAAACAGATTTTGAAAACGATGATAATTTTCTTTCTAATTTTATCGTACGGAAAGAAAACGTTGCATTCAATAAAAATGTATTATCAGTGAAATGAAAATGTACATGGTTTTCTCGATTTTTAAAGTAGGGTTTAAATGCTTCAGTTTACTAATCCAGTTGTAATGACATTGTGAACACAAACATTAAGCTTGCAGCTTCCTCTGTTGTTGTTTTTTTGAAGAACCCTATATTATTATGTTATTGTTTTATGAATAATAAATTGAACTATTTTATTATATCTAAGGAACTTTTTTTTTAATTTCAAAGGCGAAAAAGAAATGAGCTTATAAAATTTTTTGAATAAAATTGGCAAATGGCTTTACAGAAACATTTCAACATCATTATGGAAAAGATAGTTTCAGCGGGTCCCGGGATTGTGAATGGTTTTTCAAATCAGGCAGAATATTATCCAAAAACTGGACATCTATCCAAGTTATTATTCGAATTTCAGATTGGCTATAATACATCGCTGAAATACCTATGAAATTGTTGAAGATCTACGACTAATAGCAACAATTTATTTCGCACAAATTTTATCAATAATCTTCAGAATTATCGCATTACAGCAAAATCTGTGTTTTGTCTCTTGAATGATGCATAAAACCTGAATCTTGTCGTTCGTCATAACTTACTGATTGTTCAAATGTCGATAAAAACTTATCTTAGCTCTCTAGATTTGATCTTTGAATTGCTTTTTTCCCACAGTGCAGTTCAAATCCATCTTGAAAACTAAATAATTTAAAAATAGAAAATTCTTCAAGACTTATTAGCTGCCCTCAAAACGTTATTCGCAATGAGAAACACATTGAAATGTGTGGATAAAGTGAAGAGAATCTTTTGAGAGGTATCTATCTCATTAAATGGCACTCTTAAGAATTATTGAATCATTTAAAAAGTTTTTGGTTTACTGCAGTAGATAAAATATAGTAATCTATACAAAAGTAACATATAGCTGCTGAATATTTTCGCTTACATTTGTGCACAATTCAAGTTATTAGATTCTGCAAATGATCGTTACTTCAGGGATAATAATTAATTCCGTAATCTCGCTCAGTTTAAAGCGAACAATTTAAGAGCATTATTGCGTGTTAAATTATAATTGCATTTAATGAAACATTGACATCAATTTCTCGTATTTACGTTGCAATGGTTAAATACCTATTAGTTAGTTGCCAAACTAAATCACGCCATTTAAATATTCCAAACGCCACAAAAGAAAAAAAATTAAGATTTATTCTGACTACATATCTAGAGAAAGAACTTACTGCCATGATAGCAAGTAACTCTTTGATTCATTGTCTCCTGTTTCCGAAATAACCTTGAATATACTATAAAATATCTGGTTAGAACTGAAAGTTTTCGATTCTCTTTTTCTTTATGTGTGTGTGGTGGTGGTGGAAAGATATTCTTTCGGGACTTAGAAAAGTCCAAGATGATAAAATTGCTCTACCTTGTAAAATCTGAACTAAAACTGTCAAAGTTAGATAAGTTATGCTTTCTAAAATGTCAGTGAAAGACGAGTTATACTTGACCGGAGAGTGACTACGTTGTCGTACTGGGTAACAAATCATATGCAGTAGATAAATTTTGAACATGTTTTTTCTAGAGAACAACGACGGAGATTCGAATATTGTGTTTTATCCGCTACTAAATCTTTATCTATATGTATATATGCAGTTAAAATATTGTGCTTTTGATTTTTAAGGCAATTGATATTCGTTATTTGAATATAAATCAATATTTAAAATATTAACTTGCTAGTTTTGACAACAGAATATTATTTCTATAGCCCTTCAATGAGCAAATAATATAATTATGATTGGATTAATTATTTTCATAATTATTCATATTATAATTTGTTTTAAAATGTTTCATCTTGTTGCTGTCAAAATCCGAAATAAATCAATGAAAACAATAATGCAAATAAATATGCTACTGATTAAAATAAATGCTTCTATTTGCATGCTTTTGCATTCTTTTTTATTACTATTCATTTTCTTTTAATTAAAAAAATAACACGATTTCCAACTGGGGTATTGAATGAAAAAAGAAAAATTGATTTTATCTTTACTTTAAACCCATTAGTTTAAAGTGCATGTTGACTCTACAATTTTCTTTTTTTATTGACTAGTTCTTTTAATCATTCAGCTGCAAATGCAAATTATCGAATATTTAATGAAATACTTGCGCAACAGAATGTAAGCTATGTTTTCAAATATTGCTACGAAAGAAATTCTTTTTTTTCAAACTTTGAACGTTTTTGCATAAGGTGATTAAAATTCGTTCGGAAAAGTTTTCAATTATCACGTTTTAGCTTATCATTTAAATACCTTTACATAGACGGCAGGATAATAAAATTACTTCTACGTTGAAACACACACAAAAAAAAACAGATGAAAATATTGTTTCTAACTATTAGCATAAATTATATTGCATAAAAAACTGTTTATCGTATGTCAATATATTCACAGGCAATATAATTCATCGGTGGATTAAGAGCATTAGTCCTCATTAAGAGACCTTCCTCCTGATCCATTCTTTTAACAAACTGGTCAACTTAGTTTCACATTTCAGCACATTTTTAGCTTAATCAACGTGTTTATGATTCATTTATTTTAATAATTTTGTGAAAATTTCAATATTACTAGCTATTTATTTATTGACTTTTTATGACTAATGAATGCTTAGTATCTACACTTGTACAAAATGTTACTTAAGCAGTAATGCTAATAACGAGTGCTTTCAAGTTCTTTAATGAAACAGACAGGAATTTAAATTTTTTTTTACATATTGATAGATTTGACAATAGGCAAATAATATTCTTTTAATCAGTCAGACTGCATCCTCCACTCAACCCAGCAACCCCTTGTCGATGTTTAACCTTAATCCGCCACTGATGCTATCTGATTCTAAAATCCCGGAACAAACATTAAAAATATATCAAGCATATAAAAATTAGCAATTTTTCAAAATAGAATACAAGTTTGCGAACTCAAAAGGCGACCGCTGTAAGAGGATCTTTGCTATTAAATGAAATAAAAAGTTTGGATATGTTCGATAAAAAGTGTAGTACACACTTCATAAAATACTAATTCTCAAGAACATAGCAACATAAATAAAAATAGTATTATTGTTTGCCATCAGATTCTAAAACCTTCCGCGCTTTTACACATGCGTTAGGATGGGTTTAATTCTTCAAAATAGAGATGAGAGTAAATATGAAGGGAGGAGATGTTTACATTTAAAATAAAGTAAATTCAGATTACTCGTGAACTGAATTAAAATAAAATCAGAAGCGACGCAATACTCACATACAAGTGAGAAAAATTGAACAAAAAGGTATTAAATAGGACGGAAATAAAGGTCAAAGAATGATGAAGAATTCCCTAAATGTGCTCGTCCTTCCGCCTCTCACCCCTTAGTGAGATAAAATCGTCGAAAAGTGGTCATCTCAGAATACTTAAACGAACAGTACAAGTTACGCACAACATGTTAGATATAAAGGCAAATAATGCATTGTGCTCAGAAAGATTAATTCCCCGTCCATCTTTGGCATCCGGGATGTATGAAGACTTATTGAGCAACAGAACTCTGACGAGATTATTGGACGCATTGTGAAGTTACCTCTTCAAGAGAAGACTTTCAGTCTTCGTCAGTAGTCATACTGCAACACGTATCAAGATTCCCAAAAAGATAAGTTGATTAAATTGCCTAATGCACTACATATTCTGTGAATATATACAATCCTACAAGTTGTCAGATAATATAAGTTCATTCATGTAAACAATTATCTAATAAGTCTCGAATTATAAACTGAAGTTCCTATTTAGTATGGTATTGAAACATTAGTTTTAGTAAACCGAGTTGGTGGAACAGGGCACAATACAAGCAACAAATCCTTTGAGAAAAAATATTCAAAAAAAAAACTTGTCGATGCCATTCATGTTTCACTGATTTATTGTAGTAGTCAAAAAATTCGAACTCGAGATTTTGACACATCTCCACATTTCCAAACTGCCTGAGTCTAAAATATAATTTTTTGGCCTTATGTCTGTCTATCTTTGAACACGACAACTCAAAAGCGCTTTAAGATAGAATAGTTGAAATTTGGTATATCAAATTATGACCAAATTTGTAACCTTATTTCAAATTTTGATCCATTCACAAGAAGTCTATCTATCTGGCTGTTCAAGTGCAAGTGAACTCGATAATTACAAAACAATAAAGAGCAATGTAAATAAAATTTGGTATGCCGGTTTAGCATCTTAAATATAGGTGCTAATTAACTTTTGCATCAAATCCATCAAAAGGTTAACCATCTGCCTGTCTATATTTCTCAACTGTAATAACATATAAACGTAATGATATTAATCGATGAAAATCGGTACATTATCTTGTGATTTAGAGCTGTAGCTTCAAGGCAAATTTTGGTTTCAGTTGGTCTTCAAAGGGATGGCCAATATACATAGTGCAGCGATAGATTCAGTAAAAATGATAGATTCACGCCAAAGATCTATATTTCGTAATTATCGATCACAAATGCCTAACAAAATACTCGCAGCCTTATCCAAAGTCCACAATTTTATGTGAAGGAAGGACGGTAAAGCTTTTGAATAGTATGGAACACTTTTCATTAAGCATTTCGGTCGGTTTTATTCATGCATCGGTTCATTAAACATTCATTTTAATAATGCATTCATGCATTTTATTTATTCCATTGGTTTTATGTACAATAGTTACATTATGTACAATAGTTACATAATAATAACCTTTCACTTGAGTTTAGCACTTTTGCTGAATCTATCGAGTCATCCTTGGCGAGATTTTTGACACTGAGCCCTGGCAGGTGGTTAACAGTAGCCGAGAATCAAAATTACCTTTTATACCTTTTTTTCCCCAATCTATTGAAACCAAAAATTTTTCAATTTCTACCACTGTAGTTCTGTGGCAAATTTAATTGTAGTTCTGTAATTTCTGATTCTATAGTTACGAAAGCATACCAGATTTAAATTTTTTAAGGAATTGTGTTTCTGGGTTATTGTGTTCTATGCTTCTGAAAGTAGAGACCGATGGGCGTTCAAACCCTTGTTGCATTTGACTCAAAGTTTGATTGGTGTTTACGATATCGATGTTAAATCTGTGTGCCGGATTTTATCAATCTTGTTATCTTCGTTTTGTAGTTATCATGTTAGCTCATATTCGAACAGCGGGACAGACTTCCTCTGAATAGAATTTGCTCAAAAGATGATAAAAATAAACAAATTTTTCATAAAGACCTAAGTCCCAAATTTCATTTGTCTATCTTAAAGAAGAACAGAATTCATCACCTTTTTTTTTTTTTTTTTTTTTTTTAGATATCTTCGCCACAGGCAGACAGATGTACATTTTACAGAAATGTATTTTTCAAACTCAGAGTGGTCTAAAATGTGTAAAACCGTTAGAAATTCGAATTCGAAGTTTTTCAAAATTGTAATACTTCTGTACTTCGTATACGAGAAAACAAAAATTGACATAATTATCATGTAAGATAATTGGGTCTAACTGATTGATAGACATGATTATTTTTTATGCAAATGATATGCCACTTTTCTAACTACACAAATGAAAAGGCGTTTGTCCTCGACACCAGATTTCTACTTCGAATGACAATTTATAATTCTCATGTAGAAAGTGTCATTTTTACTTAAAGTGAAGCAATATTTCATCGATTTACATCAATTTAAACTTTTTAAACTAGTGCTAAGGCGGTATTGAAAATTAAAATGCGTTAAGTCATTACTACAAAACTATTACAACTTCTAGGAAAAAACGATGTTAAAGATGTAAATTGTTTCAATATGATAATGTTTTAGTGGTTTTTGGATTCTAGATAATGCACCAGAACTTTCAAAATTGAAAAAGAAAATGTTGTGAACTTTTATTTGTTTATTCTTTTCAGAACAGAAGACATGAAAAGCCTTCTATTTTGTATCGAATTTTGGAAGCGATCCTATACAAAGAGAAGTAAGTAAATATCTATGTTTTGCTTTTTATAAGTTATTATAATTCCAAATTGTTTAATTTGAAATAAAAAATACCTTAGATTTGAAACCTTAATTGAAATTAACACAAAGAAAAATTTACTATTGTAAAATAAGATTCTTTGTTCAATAGATTATAAAATATTTTAACATATGATAACTATAAAATTTATATTAAGTACATAAAACATAACAATTAACTATAAAATTTAAAGAAATTATATTTTAAAGTGTATATACAATAATTATATTTTAAAGTATATATAGCATATAGTAATTATTAAATTTAAAGGGTAGCGTATTTTAACTACAAAATTTAAAGAAAGCAAACTGAAAATTCAATTAATTATGATGAAGAAATTTCGGGAAAAGAGAACTAAAAGTATAAAAATCATAAATGATAAACAATTCCCAAAATAAATTTAACAGCTTTTAAAGTTGGTTACTAGACAACGAGAAAAATTCTCATAATTATTTCTTTCAAATACAGATTTTGTTTATTTATTTTTAGCATTTATAAATTTTATTAAGTGCAAACTATGCTATTCCATGCCATAAACTATGCAAAAAGATTTCCAGAGCCTGAAAACAATAAAAAAAGTATTCAAAAGTCGGTTGGCTGTTATGTAGATAATTGGATTTTTAAAAGCCAATTTGGTTAGTGATGTTAACTTAAATGTAGAAAAAAAATAAAAGAGTTCATGTCATTTTTATACTCTACAGATATTTTTAATCAACTACAAATTTATTTTGTTTTTTGTATTATCCGTGTTTATAGTAAAAGAACGGAAAAAATAAGGTGAAAACAGCTCAAATTAAATTAGACAAATTTGAAAAACGTGCGATTTTTTTCCCAGCTTGAATAAAAGAATAAAGTTTCAAAATATATTCTGAAATAAATGTATTCAGTAAATGGGAATAAATAGTGAAAAGTTTTTTAATCGATTAAATGTGAAAATTCCTGACAAAAGAGCTATTAAAACATATTCTGAGAAAATAGTGAAACAACTTATTTAGAAATTAAAAAATGAAATCCATAATAAAAAATGTTTTGAATAAAGCTGCTAACACAATATCGAAGAATAATTAAACTTTGAAAACGGGGAAATTCAACTTTTTGGTTTTTTTAGAAATGAAATGCAATATGTAAAATGCAAATTATGTGAAAAAGAAATTTCTGAACAAAAATTAAAAGTTTGCTAAAATTACCATTCTTTTAAAACAAAGCAAACTGTTTTTTTTTTTTTTTTTTTTTTTTTTTGCAAACACACACTTTTAGTGAAGACAATGTATTATATACATTCTGTTTATGTATATGTAGAAAAATATATTCGTTATATACATACAGGTAACTGTAATAATTGATTATTGACAGCTATTTCGCAGGCTGATAGAAATTTAGGAAGTCTGCCATCAGTGCACCTATTTGACTGACGATAAGTATGAATATACTAGAACAATATGGCCAAAGGATGGATCTCATGCGAATACATCAGACTAACTAACCATCGACGACACCTAACGCTTAAGATCGCTGAACAAGGCTTTAACTGTGCCTTATAACATTCAGAAACTATTTAAGTTTCTATTAGTAATTTGATAATTCTGTTTAAAGATTCAGGTGTTTAATAATTGGAATGATTTTGTTACAATCGCTATAGAACCACGATATTGCCCTTATGTTGGTAACCTATACCAAATTATGAAGAAATTTGGAATCATTTCAGGTAATCGACTTAATTAACGGAGAAGGTAAAATGATCAAAATTTCCAACAAGTTGATCAAATATCAAAGATTATAGTCTCAGAAAAGGTTATAAAGATACTCTATAAAAGGTTATTCGAAAGAATATTTGTTTATGTAACGTCAGTTTCGTGGTCTGGTGCCATTTGGCAAGTACGAGAAGTTAATAGGATCCAATATCAAGCTTTTCTAGAATTATTGTGTCTTTCTGTATTACTTTAAACTTAGCATTACAAATAATTAATGGTCAGGAACTAATGGACCTTTCGAAATGGAGAATCATGATATTTACATACAAACTAAAAATACTCTGTATAGTAGTGGAAAGTCCCAAACTGCCTACTTATGTAGACAGTTGGACTCGCTTAAGAAAGATATCAACAATGCAGTGGGATAGATCCAGCCGAAAACCTCCTCTCACACTATGTGCATACTCAAGAACTCAAGAACGTCAGTTTGGGGCAGCAATTTGCACTTTTGATCATAAAGAGGTACAAGAGCGTCAGTGAATCTCGATAATCACTGTTCAGCATTTGAAGTTGAAAAATTTGCAATCTCCGAAGCTTTGCCTTGGAAGCAACAATTTGCTATTCATCGTCTTTTCAAAGACAATATGAGTACATTGATGGCTCTTCACAAATTACAACTTCGGAGTAATATGCTCGAAGAAATCCGGAATTTGTCGATGGAATTGTTTCGATGCATTGGATACAATCCCACATCTCTCTTATAAAGAATGTAACTGTTGACAGGACTGTTAAGATTGCATCAGCTAAATCTTAGTAAGATAGGCAACTCAGTGTACCAGAAAGGACATTCAAAATGCCCCTCTAGAAATTTCGACTAGAGAAATAGCATCTCAAATCAAACAATGTTGAAAAAAATTAGTTTTATTTTTTTATATCTTCCTCCGATACCAAGCGCATGTCAAACAAATATATAGCAAAAATAACAACCAATCCTTTCCCCATTTAACTAAAACATTGAGAATATGCAGCTGTAGTTGCCAATGTGAGGCTGATTCTGATGATATATTACAATACATTTTCTACTGATCTCTTCCTGCTCCTCAGAGAAAACATTTCCAGTAGATCAGTATTGCCTATTTAGTCAGCAGCAAAAAGGAAAGTTTTTGAAACACAAGCTGTTTCCCACTTTGTGTTACATAACGAATGAAATATTTTTCAAATAGATTAAAAACGGTTTCTCTGCAGCCTATTCAGTATCGGATTCTGCCATTACCAGAGCCATCTTGCGAATATTCTGAATTTCCACAGCGCATATTGTATTCTATTCCTTTTCATTTGTTTCTTTTCTCTTTAAATTTATTTGTTCATTTAATTTTTTTATTGTTTTAGTTGTTTTTTTATCGTTTTTAATTATTTGCCATTTATAATTTATTATTTATTTTCTAATTAAAGTTTTTTATGTCATCCTGCAGTCATCTACATTTTAGCTCTTTTCTTTGTATTATATATTTTACTTTATTTTTCTGCATCACAGCGTTGTCTATAAAATGTTTACAGAAAGTAATAAAGTAATTCTGGAGAAATAGAGTTCAAATAACCAAGGTAAATCTAATTGTGTGATGTAGGCCCTACTGCTGACGTCATACAAATCGTTTCTTAAGATGTATTTTTCTTCATTATTTTATTTTTTAATCTTAATTTTTGTTCTTTGACTTTCTTAACTCTTATTGTATCCAGTATTTACTATATATAAGAACTTCTTTTTCTTTTTCACTAAGGTTAGCTTTAAAGTTTTATAAAACCTTGTTTATAAAACTTTATCTAAATTGTTGTTTTTTTAACGAGAATTTTACCTGTCTAACGCCACTGATAGCACGCATATCATCCATATCATACATCTTACCAACGCTACCAATTCTTCTCAGAGGGGGAAGGGCACCTCAACTTTAGCAAGGAGGAGATGCCTGAAAAATAAATGGATTCTGCCCTCCTTTAAGAGTGCAGCAAAGATAATACGGTTATGTTACTCACATCCAGAAGACAGAAAATAACTCCATGAGAGAATTTGGTGCACAGGCAAGATAATTATTTCGAAATGACTTTAAAACGCGAGTTACTATTTGAGGCTTTCGGACATTCAAATATACTGGATGGTCAAATGCCAAGATGGAGAGAGTGTATATGTTTATTACCACTGTCATAACAATGCGACGATCAGATGCCTCAGATTACTTTAAATACATTGCAAAGAAAATGGGATAGGCAAGAAGCTGCAGCTGATTACTTACAGTAATGTGCATTTCCTTGTCATAAAGCAATTTCAATGTGATTTTTTTTTCTCTTGAATTCAGAGCTGCATATAGACAAAACCAATTATAGACCAACTGTCAAATAAAGAAGAAAATGTTTTTTTAAATTTATTTTTAGTAGACTGAACAGCTCATGGAAATCATGACATACGCAGTAAGAGGGTTAATGCAAGAATCCAAGGCTAGTGTTCTCATTAACTAACACTCTACAGAGTTGTTTTCTATCTTGAGGGGTTGACACAGCTAATAGAATTTTTAAAATAAGAACAAAACATATTAGAACAAAAAAAAGGATTATATCATTCGTAACAAATATGGAATTAAGCCTTTATTTTTTTAATACTGTTTCCTTCGAATTTCATTTATTCCCATCTTGCTTTTTATTGATTCAAGGACATTGTGCTGCGCGCCATCGAAAACCAATTAGCCTTTTGTCACGAAAGTTGCCAGTCTATTTTTCTTAAAGAAATTGCTAAAATATTTCAGAATTTTAATACATCTAGTCGCACTTTAGTAATAATTGAAACTGCTAAAAAGAAAATCACAGACTTGAGATGTGAAGTAATTACTAAAACTTACATGAATTCACAAATTCGGAAAAACTCCTTTCATGATAAAAATTTCTGTCTATTTGTTAAAATTACAATATCTGGAAATACATCAGAACGTGTTCATTTTTAATGCTCATTTAAATGCATTGTCAAAACAGTGTTGTCTATGAAAGAATGAAAACGACAAACACGATATTTGGAATTCATTTTAAGAGCTATAGAGATATTTTTAAGGCTTTATAAATATTTTGATTTTGCATGAGGAATAAATGAGATTTCACATTCTTCGAAATTCTCACTTATCTTTCCAAGAAGTTGAAATGAAAATTCATCGGAATTTGAGAAAAGGATTTTCAGAAATGTTATTCTGCCATATATTTTAGTCAACAAAGTATATAAAGGAAGAATGAAACTTACGAAATCCTCTTGGATGGGATTTTACTCGTTATCTTTTGAATTTTCTTGGAAAGTTAGTAAAGCTACCTGAAAGGTTGTCAAAAACAGATATAACAGTGGAATTGGATTTATTCGTCATCTTTGATTTCAAAAACAAGAAACAATATTTACAGCTAGTGAAAAGAATCGACGAAACAGAAAATTCATTTAAAGCTCCATTTTTCAAGAACAGTCACAATGTTGTGAAAATTTTCAAAAGTTCTTAATATACAGAAGTATAAAGAGATAATATGGTTAAGAATTTTCAAAAATTGTCATAAAATATTGCGAAATTTTGTAGAGGAATGGAACACTTAGCACGTACATGCAGAATTCGAAATATAGTCTATTTTTTTAAAAAAGTAAGCAAAACAAAGTATGTACATACAATACCATCTATTGCCAAAAAGTAAAAAGTATATTACAGTTACTATTTTTTGTGTATTCTTAATTCTCGAAAATTTTAAAACACAATTTATTGTGGAAATACTTACGGATCAACAAATAGTGCTAATTAAGGAAATTATTTTTAATTAAACGATTAGTAATTAAGGAACCGTTGAAATAAGATGATTATATTAAAGATAAAAAAAAATAAAAAATTCAAATTCTTTCCAAATAAAAAAAATATAAGCAAACAGAAAAATTATAATAAAAATCAGTATACGTATCAGTATCAGTATAATGTAATGTATATAAAAAATTAGTATAATGTTTAGTATAGTTATATGTTAAAGTCCGCATTCTTACTTTTTCTTTAAAGATGACAGCAATATTTATATGAATATTATATTGAAATCGTTTCTTATTGCACAGTCCCAGAATTCACCTGAATTCGTCCCTTCATATAATACTCATATTCCTTGCCAATAAATGGTGTATTTAGGCCGAAAAATGAACAAAATAATGTATTAACTTTCATATTTATCTAATTTATATTTTATTTTAAATCATCTATGATACATAAATATTCCATGTCAAAACTATAGCATCACTTTTAGTAATAATAATCTTTTCATGTCATGAAATGCATCAAAGAATGAAACATTAGAATATATTGCAAACACATCCAGAAAGGAGAATAAAGATGGCTAGAAAGGGATTTTCATATATTGCTTTCGATACACAACATATTTTTAAACCTCTTACTTTCTTTCCTTATAACAAAACAACTTTTAAGAATTTCTTTCCGAATGATAACATCAAGAAAAAAATTCTATTTCTAATAGCTCTTTGAGAAAATCACGAAGCGTTCTCTTTTAAATAGTGGTTTATTGTAAAAAGTTTTACAGATATTGTTCTTTATCGTTCATTTCCGACTTAAGATCCTTTGTAAAAGTTCTGTCGTGGCTTCATTATTTTCTATATTTAGGAAACTGATATTTGATGCAATTAAAAAGATAAATTTCACACATATGTAAGTATGTCGCATGCTTTGTCATCATATGATTATCATTTGAATTACAGTGGAAATCACACACACATTTACGATATTTTCGAATAAATGTTCTTGTTTATAAAAAAAAATGAAGTTCCCGGAATTTCTGATATAAAACTCTAATACCAGAGATTAATCGCTAAGGGTGACACGATAGATTCAATAAGCATGCGAAATTCATGCAAAATGTTAATATTTCGTAATTATTAGACACTAATGTTGTGCATGATGGGTCCACATTTTGAGGATATCACTCAGGCTAATTATAAATCCGAGTGTAGCCAAGTTGGTCGTTTGTATTTAGTTTTCATTTACCCAATTTTTCCTAAAAATTTTTTATTTTATTTTCAAGGCATCGATTCTACTTAATATTAAATATTCAATCTGCATAAATCAATCTAATATCAAAACTCTCATCTTTTGAATTTAATGAAATTTTGAGATGAAATATTTTTGTCTTAATGAAATCAACCTTTTTTTCTGTTTTATTAGTTAGAACACGTGCAACTTTTTATTAACTGTAATTATACTGAAAGGGAGATCCTATAAAAAGTTAGATATTTTTAATTTTCATAATTTTTTTTCTAAATTAACCGTGAATGCTTAACTCGTGGTAACTTGAAACCCATGATACTCATTTTAATTTTTTTTTTTTTTTTTTTTTTTTTTTTTTTTGTAGATGGAAAAAAGTACCAGATGCTGCATAAATTCGTGCAAACTTCAAAAAAATCATCTATATCTATATATATACTTATAATAAAGCTCAATGTGTGTGTGTGTGTGTTGGCGCTCTCCAGGCCAGACCATTCAACTTACAGCTACCATGTTTGGCACGTGTATACCTTGAAGGCCGGGAATGTGCACCTGGGGGTTATTTTTTCGAATTTTTAATTAGAATTTTATTTATTAAAAAATTAAGCGAAATTTTGGCGTGTTTCTGCTATAACTTCCGAAAATATTACCGCACAAAAAAGATTTTTACATGAAGTTAAAGATCAAAAATTAATAATTTTAAATGATACCAATGTTTTAACCTTAAAATTAAATTTCTATTTTTAATGAATTTTTAAATAAATATTTTAACTATATTTTCAACAATTTTTTTCGTACAAACGAAAAATAAAATTTAAGCTGCACGAGCACGTTTCGCATTCATGGGAAAAAATTAGCTTTTTTCAAAGTGTTGCCATTACATTGATTAAAGCTCCAATTAAAAATAAATTAAATCTTTTTGGAAATGAAATCTTCAAAAATATAATTTTCAGCACGTGTCTGTAGGAAATAAAACAAATATGAAACATTATTTTTTCTAAAAAATAAATTCAAGAAAAATTATTTTATGATCTTTTACACTCTCTATATTATTAATCCAATAAATCAGTTTTGTAAGGCAGCTTTTGTTTAATACGAACAGGATATCCATTCAAATCAGGGCCACACAGCTAATTCGTAAACCTTTCGTAAGACACAGATATGCTAAAATGGTCTAAATGGAAAATGATTATATTTTATGTAACTTGATTCAATAAATGCTCTAATAAATAACGAATTTTTGATTTTACATAAAGCCTGTGCTGTGGAAATCACGATTAACAAAATGTTCTTGAAACACTAATATTTTAAATAAAAAGAGTTAATTTCCAATCAACTAAATCAATCACTTAAAATGACTGATTTATGAAAATTTGAATATCACTATTCAATAAAAAAAGGATAATTTTAGATTTTCCATCGATCGTTTCAAAGAAAATACGCCAATCAGCGCGCAGGTTTCTCAAGATTAATTGACCTAAGATTATGAAAATGTTGAGTTTTTCTAAATTTTTAACATTCAAAACTTCATAAATAAGTCTTAGTTGATCGTGGAAAATAGAAATATTCATTCATTTATTTAAACTTTGGTGTGTCCAGAATATTTCTCAGAATATGATACCTTACTGCATTAATTTTAGACTTCATAATTTTTGAAATGTGTTTTATATGCCGGAACAAAATATTATTATTGATTTCATTTTAATCCTTTTGAAAGCAAAACTAAAAACTGAATTTTATGCTGAATCTGAGAAATTGTTGTTGAATTATTCTTTGAGATATATACATAAATTATGAAAAATATTTTGTAGTTCACATAAGACTTAAATACCGAGCGATTCTGTTTGCAATACTCATATTCAATAATAATAATAATAAATAACAATAAAGATGATAAATAAAATAAAATGCTTGGTTTTATTAAAAAATATTTTTATATTAATTGCAATTTCATCATTTCCACTTTAAATTAAAGTTGAAGTTTTACCGGAAATGACAAATTAGCAACAAATTAGCAATATATATATATATATATATATATATATATATAGTAAATTGAAGGAAACGATCTAAACAACAGTATAAGTTTGGTATGACTATCAAAATTTAAAGATTAAAAATATTTTGTTTGAGAATCTATTCAGAGACCAGTTTCTTAAAATATTTAATTGAAAATTGTAGTGAGCGGTAATACTGGCGAACCGGCTGTTCGCCAAAGAGGCTAGTAATAAATAAAATAATGCTCGAAAAAAATTGCGGTTTGCGGGAATATGTTCAGAGAGCCTTTGGATTTCGTAATTTTCCATTAAAAAATGTATTTAAAAAAGACCTATAGATGGCGCTTACACGTCATACCGAGACGGTTTATGCAAATCAGCATAGCTATATAACATACGGCTGGAAATGGATCGACGCCAGTAGCATGCTATCGCTACCGAATCGAGCGTTAGTGGTGAAACTATTCAATATGAACGGTGAATCCGCAACTAAAGCATTGCGACAGTTACGGACGGTGAAAGGAATTAAGGCGAAAAAAAAACCCCAATTTCATTGAATGGGATTTTGAATTCAGTTCGCCGTTTTGAGGAAACGGGAAGATTAGAGGATCGTCCACGAAGTGGCAGACCATCCGACAGCGCTGACAGCGTCCCTGTTATCCAAAGGGTCATGAGAAATGTGGCAGCCGAGACTTCAACGAAGAGTTGTAGTGCACGTGAAGCAGGTAAAGTAACAGGAATTCCGGAAAGTTCGATCCGACGCATTCTGCACGAAATCGTGAAACTGCATCCGTACAAGATAGAGGCATTTCACCAGTTGTTGCCAGCAGATTGCGAGAAAAGGCAAATGGGTGCTTGCACAAATGGAACGTGACCCAGAATGGTTACTGAACATCATGTGGACAGATGAATCCCACTTTTCATTGCATGGTGACGTCAAAACAGGGCGACATCAAACCCTCGTGCGTACACGACCAAACCACTACATTCTCCGTATGTGACTGTTTCGTGCAATTTGACTGCGTCCTTTATTCTAGGCCCTTTCTTTTTTGAAGAGTGTTGTCCTGTATCCGGTTGGAAAACCTGTTCCGTCACTGCAGAACGCTATCTTAGGCTTTTGCGAGACCATGTTATGCTTGCTTTGAAGCAAAGACGTGCGTTATCTTCCATCACCTTCATGCAGGATGGTGCCCCACCTCACGTCGCTAGTTCTGTTAAGACGTTCTTCCTAGACACACTCACTGAGGACAGAGTGATAAGCCGAGGATATAAGAATGAGTGGCCCTCACGATCGCGAGATCTTGCTCCAGCGGACTTTTGTTTGTGGGAATACCTGAAGTCTCGTGTCTACCAGAGCTCTCCTGCCACTTTGATGGAACTGAAAGATGCCATTCAATTGGTCGTTGGTGGCATCGATGCCGACATGTTACACGCCTCACTTGCTTGATTCCTTGTGGTGACGGTCATGTTGAGCATCTTTTGTTTTAAAATTAAATGCACTATAATGTTACTGTGCTTTGTTCTCCTGATTTGCATAAACTGTCTCGGTAATGACGTGTGAGCACCATCTATCGGTCATTTTCTAAATACACTTTTTTAATGAAAATGACAAAATCTAAAGGCTTTCTGAACATATTCCAACAAACCGCAATTTTTTTCGAGAATTACATTTTTATTATGATTTTTTCAAGTTTGCACGAATTTATGCCGCACCTGGTAAATGTTTATAATCGTCGAATGCGAAAAGGAAATTTGGGTAAAGATAGCACTTGCACTCTTGAATTATTAGATAAAAACCGCATATTTGGAAATACAAGTTATTTTATTGCAGATATACAGTGGTGGCTAAAAGTGTGGACATTTTTGGAAAGTTTCATGTTTTTCAACTTTGAGTGCTTGTAGAATATATTAATTTTCAATTAAATACAAATGTTTATATATCAAATTGAAGGTAATTTAATGTAGAATTTAATAACAAAACCAGTATTACAATATCTGTATTACAAAAAAAGTTACGCTCATTTTAGTAAGATCTATCTTAGATTTGAATTTTTTTAAAGTGATATTTACGCAATCAATATTTAGTAGGATAACCCTTATTTTTTAAGACAGCTTCACAGCGTCTTTTCATCGAGTGAACGAGTGTTTGGAGTTCATCTTTCGTAATCACATGATGCCAAGAATCAATTATAGATTCTATAAGTTGTCTTTTATTGGATGGACGTTTTTTTCGTACAAGAATTTTCAAACGTCGTCACAAATTTTCATTTGGATTGAGATTAGGGCTGTTTCCTGGCCATGGTATACATCTATACCTTTATTTTGAAACCTTGCTTTGCATACTTTTGCTGTGTGGCATGGAGCTGAATCCTGCTGAAAAATAAATGGTGCTTTGTTGGAGAAGAAATCCCTGATGGAAGGTATCAATTTTGGTTCCAGGACAATTTCGATGTATTTTTTGCTATTCAGGATGCCATCAATCACTTGAATTCGGCCCACACCATCTGCAGACATACATGCCCAAATCATGGCATTTGTTGTTATTTTTATAGTTGCTTCAATGCAATCAGCATGAAGCGCTTCACCTAATCTACGTCTCACGTATTTTCTACCATCACTACCAAAGAGCGATATTTTAGTCTCATCGCTCCAGATTACTTGCTTCCATTGATTTTCTGACCATTTAATGTGTTCTTTTGCCCACTTAACTCGTTTTTCGAATTGCTTTTGATTTAAATATGGTTTTTTCCTTGGAATTCTAGCTTTTAGTCCAAATCTTGATAACCTTCTTCTTTTTATTCTTGAACTTACTGCAATACCCGCTGCATTCATTTCACATCTCATGGAATCTGATGAAATTTTTCTATCTTGAAGGCATAACCGTTTAATTTTTCTATCGGCAGTAGCACGTGCATTTTTTTTCTGTCTGATTTGGCCTTATTTTGCACTGATTTCGTTTTTTCATAACATAAACAGAACTTCCGTACACCAGAACAAGTCACCGAACCACCAACTTGTCTTGCAATTTCAGCATAAGAGAGGCCATTTTCTCTCAATATGACAATTCAGCATCATTTTGTAGATGTCCAATCAATTCTTCTTGTTGGTGACATTGTTTAAAATTAGTTTAATTAAAAAAAGACTTAAAATATTGAAAAACAGCAATACTCTATTTAATTGTACTAGTATGCATCATTCCGCAAAATATTTCCACAACAATAACCCTTTTACCATCCAAATAACTTAAATTATAGTTACAGACATTTGATGGGTCCTCAGAACAGTGTTTGTGATTGGCTAGTACGCTTTTATTACAAAACACGTCATTATTCAAAACGATTTGTGTTTGCTCTATTAAAATGAATGTAACTTTTATTGTAATACAGATATTGTAATACTGTTTTTGTTATTAAATTCTACATTGAATTACCTTCAATTTGATATACAAACATTTGTATTTAAGTAAAAATTAATATATTCTACAAGCACGCAAAGTTGAAAAACGTGAAACTTTCAAAAAATGTCCACACTTTTGGCCACCACTGTATATTATTCGTGTTTGCATTAATTGATGTTAATAATTTTTCTGTCAACCATTTATTTCTCCCACTTTGTTTCATAATGGATATAAAGTTTGAAAATAATATCTATAATTCGCTATGATTTCATGCAAGTATATAAAATTTTTACTATGAGTTCGTTCCTATTTTATTAAAATTCGAAGCAAATATTAAATTCATTATAAAAAATAAACGCATTAAATATTCGGATTTGATGTATGACGTAAATACTAAAGTCAGCTTATTATATAACATTTCTTTTATCGTAGATCCATTGCCTGAGTTCAATCACCATGGCGAGAACGCATAAATCATTCAAAAGAGTTGTCTGCGGAAATTAAGACAAGAGACACGATTTCGTCATAATAGTAGGGGGGAGGGGGAAGGACACTGTATTCGCACGTTTGTGGTCGCATGTACATTGCGTATGAGTTTACGTTAATTGCGTAGAAAATATGTTAAAAAACTGAGATGCGATATTTTTGGAATAAAAATTCTATTTCAGTTATATATTTGTGCCTTTTGAATAATTCATTGAAAACTATTTCATTCATAGAAGAAATTATGTTTATACAAATTGCAGACGTTAACCGTTAACTCCTGACGTGCTAATATTTGTTGAGCGATGTTTGCTTGTCTAACGAATGCATGTAAAAGAGGATAAAGCTGCTGCCAAATGCTGACGGAAATTTAAATATTTTGACACTGAATGAATATACGGATTTTCCCTTTTACAGATTTCTAAAACTATTGCTTTAAACAGAAGAAATCTACACATTTGATGAAACATTAGATAGAAATTTAGATTTTGTATAGTTACGCATAAAAAAATGAGTTTTTCTATTTGAATATTGAGAT
>JAPMOR010030574.1:13275-25431 GCA_026543865.1 Argiope aurantia | reverse complement strand
TGATCTTAACTGCACATCATTTTTTATGAAATTTGTCAGAGATGATTTAATCATTTATATTTTAAAAGGAATATTTGATTGCAAATGATTTACAATTTACTTTGCTTCATAAAACATGTGGCGACGAAGGTTATTTTTTTATTTGTATTTCTCATAAATAAGTTAAGGCGATAACATAAATTCGAGTTTTATACTATAAAATCGTTTATTTTTATCATTCTGAATATTGTAACTTACCATTTGGTCCTGGTCCACCATCTAAATTAAACAATTTTTCACTTATTATTTACTTTTATTCTTTATTTAAAAACATTTTTCTTAATTTAAACTAATTAAATTTAAAACTTAATTATTTCTTATTAATAAACGAATCTTGCCTTAAATCTGTAAAGTTTATTATAAAAAGAAATCATTTACTTACAAATTGGATAAATCATATAAAAATGTAGTGCAATTTATTATTAAATACATGCAATAAAAATTTATTCACAGAGAAAAATTGAATGAATATTATTTCATAAAACATGTGGAATGCCACAATATATAATTTATATTTCTGATAAATAATTGAAAGCGATGATATAAATTGTCGTGTTATATATTAAAATGATTTACTTTTATTATTTTAAATATTATTACCTAACTTTTTGTCCTGGTCTACTTCATAAATAAAATAATTTTCAATATATTATTTGTTTTTATTCCTTTAAATAAATTTTTCTTAATATTTAATATGTCAAAATTTATCAATTCAAAATTTAATTATGTTTTATTATTAAACGAGTTTGTTTATTTTTTTAAATATAATAATTGATAAAAATATTTTTTCATTGTGAAATTAGATAATTTACGGAATATCAATGCCATCGAGAGTTAATTGTGAGTTCGTTATCATTTTAACGTTTGGAACGTTATGTGAATCAATACAATTTTTCAAAATTTTTAAATTATAATCTCTAGAAATGGAAGCGCTATTTAGTGATTGTCTTTCGAATTTGTTGAGGCCAAATTCAACCATTCTCACTGCAATCAACTGCCAACTTTACAATCGAATTAATTTAAACATTTTATTGTATAATTTAGTAAAACTTATTAATTCATTCAAGAGTTAGAAATTATTAGAAAGTTTTATCCGATTGATATGCTATTTCATTTCATATATTTTTGTAAAGTAAAAATGTCTAATTTTTCAATTTTATTTACTTTCGCATTCTGTTAAAAAATTTTAAATAACATTTGTATATTTCATAATTACAAATTCTATTCTTTTATGTTAAAATGATTACTTACTTCCTGGTCCTCCTTCTGGGCCTTTTCCGCGAGCTAAATATTTATAAAAAATTCATTTTATTTACGATTGTTATTCAATGAAATAATTTATTTAAACTATCATATCCAAAATTATTTGCATCGAATATTTATTTTTTATAACTAAGATTATTCTTTGTTGTTGAGCATTTTTATTTATATTAATTTCAAAAGCTGGTTTGTAATAATGTTCTTATTTCAATTAGTCATTTTAATAGGCTATTTTTATGAATTATGTAAGAAGCACAAGGAAGCACTTTGTGGCTCAAGATAATAAAAAAATTTCATTAATTTACTCTTCCAATAAAATTTCAGTGAATACTATAAAATTATAGATATTTTCGGTGTTTGAAAAAGACAATTATTCGTTTTATATAAATAATATTTTAAGATAAATAATTGAATATAGTTCCAAGCCATTATCAAAATATAATTCACATTGAAAATAATTCACTCATGTAGCATACTCTTTAACATTTATTACATTATTAGGAATATAAATATGCAATTGCTTTTTTATATCATAAGAATATGAAAACTTTGATTATCAGTTATCTATAACTTATCATTCAAAAAGACAAAAACATTTAGAGGAAGAGATTCGAACCTAAAAGGTAAGTCAGGATAAAAATTCTAATTTAAAAGGACAAAATTCTGTTTGGTCAGAGTCATACTTGAAATCAGCTATAAAGCCAAAAGTAACAATGTGATATATTTCATCACTCACCAATTATCTAAAGAATTTATTTCCATATTTTCATCACACATTTTTCTTTCCACATATTTTTATTTTATCCTCTCAATAATTTTATATATGTGCAAAATTTGAAGTTGAATTTTGAAAACAAGCTAAAATTCATGTGTAATAAAAATATAAATAAATATTTAAATTTAATCAGAATGACAATATATATACAATGTTAAATTCCTTAGAAAATTTGTTATTGGAATGTTTTGTTGATGAAACAATGTTAAAATCTTAAATTATTTATGTATGTTTCTTAATTCTTTATTCATGTTTCCAAATTTTCTTTTCTCAAATGGGGAAGACGCTTATAATTGTTTTACAAATTGTTTCTTTCTAAATCCATTCGGCTGAATTTTAATTTGCTCTTAAAGTATCATTTGAAAATTTTAATTAATCTATACAACAAAACGCATTTTTTTTCTTTAAATCATTGTGCTACATATTCAACATTGCTTATTTTCTTATTATTGCAATTTTCTCATAAACAGAGAAATTTACAGATAAATACTTCGAAAGATACCTGATAAATTATCTAAATTGAGTGCTTTGCAACTTGAATAATATTTTTTAAATTTAGAACAAAAATTTATATGTCATTGCTAAAATTTGGCAGAGAAAGTATATTATTTGTTTTGTTAATTACATTTTACTACTACATTATGATTCTGAATGTTAATCAAGAACTTTATATTTAGTTTATTTTTCATATGGCAGATGTCTTTATCTATATTTTAGAATATAGAAACCTTTTCATTAATAACTGCTAATTAAGATAAGTAAGAAAATATTAAATTAGCTTTTCAACTAGTCAAATAGAATACAATTATTAAAATTAGTCTAATTGTTATTACATTACATTATAAATTAGGGTTTGCTGAAATAAAAATATAAATTCCAAATTCTCAGATTTATAAAAAATACATTTAAAAATTTCTAAAATTGTTAAGATTTATTTAAAATCTGAAAATAAGACTTACTTTAGATGTACTTTTTGAAAAAAAAACTATTGTAATTGTGATTTTATAGTTAAAGAAATAGTAAGTCCACTCTGCGAGTACATCTTCTAATGTAAAGTTTTTAAACTAACTTTTTTTCCTTCCAATTTCTCATATTTAAAATACTTAATTTTGTATATATTTTTACTTACATCCTTTTCTATGTTTGCCAGATATTTTTTTGTTTCATTATTTAAATGAAATAGACAATTTCACGAATTTATTATATTATAAGAATTCAAGATAATGTAAAAATTTCCTAATTATGTTTTCTGTTTGTTTATTGCTAAATTAATTGAAACCATTATAATAATATTTTCACTTTTTCTTTTATAAATACAGGCTTTTGTAAATATTATTACTTATATAATTTTCTATATTTAATAGCAAATAATTATTTGTTTCATTGCATACACTGTTTAAAGAAATTATTTTCTAATGAATTTTAATTTTTAATTTGGCAATATAAATTAAAGAATTCATGATGTTAAAACTTTTTATTTCTAAAATAACTTTCTCGCTAGTATATTTGTTACAATTTTTGCAATAATTATTAGTCATAAGGCAATTGATTTTTTTTAAATTTAGAAATCTAATAATTTAATGTTTTTCAATATTTTTACAGAAACCATCTAAAAATATGAATGAGTGGAAAATACAGTAACAAATGAATTTTTACCTAGTGGGCCTGAAATAAAAAAACAACATTAATTTTACTTTTTATGTCATTAAAAGAAGAAAATTTGAACTAAGCATTAAGAAATACATCAGAAAAACATTAGAACAAAGCAAGGAAATACATTTCTTCTAATTCAGCATCAAACCTTTACACCGTAGAGTCTAACTGATAGGTTATAAATTTAGTGGTTACTTAAAGTATAAGACCAATATATAGGCAAATAAAAAATTACATATAAAAAGGCATTCTGATGCTAAAAAACTGCAATATAACAATCATAAAATAATTATAAACTACCATTAGTTTTGTTAGAACATTGTTTCGTTAAAGAAATTCAGTTACATCTTTAATATTCAAAAATTAGCAAAGTTAAAAGTAATATATTTAATTTTTATTTCGATTGTATAGCCCTCAAATTATTTCGAATATTATAATCTGCACGACAGAAGCTATTTTAATAATTAATTATTTCATGAACATTCGATATATTCTTTAACTATTTTTATTAATATTTTATATTTATTTAACTATTTTGCATCTTCTTCATACACAAAGATTTTTAACACATGCATTTAAATATCTTAATTGCATTTTTTAAAAGATATCCCACTTTTCTTGAATCAGTTTCGATCAAAAATTTACATTTCAGAAAATTCCTTAAAATTTCTTTTGACATAGTAGTTTATATAAATACATTTGAAATAAATTTTCTTCCCAAAATTTTTAACAGAATTTCCAGAAACTTGCAAAGTGTCTTCAAACAATATTATTGCAATCGTTCTGGAGAGTAAGTCTTGTTTCATAAAATTTTGAACAAAATGCTCAATATTTTATTTTATAAAATAAAGATTTACTGCAAATTATTTACATCGTATTTATTTTTAAAATCCAAAGTAATACAGAATAGATATTTCAAATTTCTTATGAACAATATAAAGTGATAATATTCGTTTGTATTTTCTGTTTTAAAATCATCTATTAATTTTATTCTGAATATTTTTGCCTACCTTTTGGTCCTGGTCCAACACCTTAAAAGGAAGTTTCCACGTATTAACACACTTTTATTGCAACTGACATTCCGAAATCATTGCATTTAAAAAAATTTTTTCTAATCATTAAATATAAATATATATTAATTATGTACAAGAGTTTAAAAAGATTACTTTTTATCTCCATGAGATTAAATTTAGATTTACAGAACATCATTTTAACTGTGCATAATTTTTCGAGTGCCTGCTCAATATTATTTCAACACTGTCGACTTTTGAAATCAATTGGAAATTCAATTTTCTGGCTTATGTTCTTTATGAATGAATATATATTCTTTGCTATTTAGTGGTGAGCATTTTTTGCTTGACAAAAAAATATGTATAAATTTTTATCACTGCAAGTGTTTTTAAACTACAAGAATACAAATTTCATTTTGCATGTACATTGATCTCACATACACATTGTTTTGTTAAATTTATTGAAATTGTTCAATCATTTAGATTCCCGACTTAATTCTATAATTTCAAACGATTTATATACTATTGCGTTTATACGATTTATATACTATTGCGTTATATACGATTTATAAACGATTTATATACGTGACATTTTGGAAAAAAAGATCCTTTATCTATTAATTTTAAATTAATTATTATACTTCCAAAATAAATTAAAACAATAATAAATTTTATATTTTTTGTATATTTTTAAAATTTAAAATTGTATTTGTATTTTTATTCTAAAAATAATTACTTACCTCCTGGTCCTCCACCTGGGACTTTTCCTATTGCTAAATAATAATAAAATATCTTATATTATTTACATGCTTTATTTAATAAAATAGTTTTTCAAGCTATTTTGTACTTTAATTATTTATTCCTAGGAATATTTATTTTTACTAAATATTTCCCTAGAGTAATAACATGAACTAATTAATGAAATTGTTTTCATACTGGGTGTCCTGAAATAGATTGACGATTTTCAAAAAGGTTAACAGGAAAACGGTTTAGGTTAAAAAAAAAAACAATCATTGCAGCAAATTCATGCGACAAGGCATGAATTTTTCCTTTCACAGTTTTTTTAGTTCAAAGGATAGTCGATAGATGGCGCTGCAAGTCCCTTTCATAGTTATTCACGCATGCAACTCAATTTCTTCCTTTGGGGCCACTTGAAGGATGTAGTGTGCCATACAAAACCCCAAACACTTGAAGAAGTTGATCAGTGACGCATGTGCACTATTCCATTTGCCACATCCAAGAAAATGAATACCGATTTCCCCCTCCGATTACGACATGTGATTGCGGCTGATGGTAAACCTTTCAAAACTATTGTACTGTGATTTTCATTTATGAAAAGATTTAGAAAAATGGTGATGTGATTTCCAATTATTTCTTTATTTACATGCTTGCTGTCTGCAGCACCATCTATCGACAACGTTTTGAATTAAAACGCAAATTAAAACCCCAACAGAAAAGAAACCATGCTCTGTCGCATGAATTTGTTGCAAGATTTTTTTAAAAAATCTTAATTGTTTTTTTTTTTTTTTTTTTTTTTTTTTTTGTTGTTGTTATGGATTTTTGAAAACCGTCAATCCATATTAGGACACCCTGTATTATTATGAATTTAACTTAAACGTTTCGTGGTATTACAGTTGTTGTTAATTCTTATGCTTAATATTTATTCAAGACTGATTTAATGATTGTTATGTCTTATGGAGCACGAAGGAAACATTTCTTTTCATTTATGCTATTTATAAATAGAACTTCAGCACAAGAAATTTAAGTATGGAAAAACTGAAGCTTTGAAAATTGAAGATAACTTGTTTGAAATTGCTAAAATATGAAAACTCTTCTCTTATTGCCTTAAAATATATTGTTATTGATTTTACTTTGGAAATTATTCTTGCAGTAAATATAGAAAAATTCTTAAACTTTTAGCAATAGGAATATGACGTATCTTTTTTTAAATTACAGAACTGAGCAGGCACTAATCAGAAAGACAGAACAGTTAAATTTGGAAAAAAAAACTTATCAGGTAAGTATAGGAAGCCATATATTGTAAGTGATTAACTTGGCACAAACTGCAAATTTTAGATGCACCGTTGTAGTATTCTGCAAGACTCTTTCGTAAACTTGAAAAATATAAAAAAATAAAACTTTTAACAATATGAATCTGAACTGCCTTTTTTAAATCATAGGATTGTAACAGCAGCTGTCACCAATAAGAGAGATAGAAGTTAAATTTGGGTAAACATATGAGGGAGGAAGAGAACGACGTCACCATGGATATATCGCAAAAGATTAATTTTTTGCAAATTTCAGAGGCAAAATACACCAATGTAATGTTTTGTTAACTCCTTTAGATACTGAAAAAATTAATTATTGCTCATCTAAACTTTTAAAAAAAGAACCCTCCAAAATTGTCCCATTTTTCAGAAGGTATCTTAATTCTAATTTTTTATCTTTTACAAAATAAGACAAATTCTGTAACAATAAAAGAATCCGTTGTTCATAAAAATGACTGTAAATCTCCAGAAATAATCACAGCCATTTAATATAACATGCTATACATTTTAAATAACTATGGCAGCTGAAAATTTGAAATAAAGCTCAAATCATAAAGAATTGTGTGTATTAATTTCGTTTTTTTCAATCTTTCTTCTTATAAAAGGAGAAAGCAATAACAATTATTTCCATCAATTAATTTCTTTGTTTCATCTCGTATTCTACACTATATTATTTTTACAATCAAAAATCAGTATATTTTTTAATAAATGCGTCAATAACAAAATTCCTCTTCTTTAAGTATGAATAAACAAAATGAAACATAGTTTTCTATTTTCACTTTATAAATTGCATAAAAATAAGGCTTGGTTAACTATTTAGACTGAAAGTTCTCAGAACAAACACGCAAACAGACTACTAAAGTTGGACTCTGAATTAACATCATTTGATAAATTGTAAAGTGTATAAATATCTACCGCAAGAATAAATGAACATTTTTATCATACACTTAAAATTTCTCTTTATGCTATACACTTTAGGTATCTTCTCTTGATAGCGTTAGAATATTGCAGATATTCGTTCATTAATAAGAGTTAATATAGATACGTAAAAATGTGCAATCGGCTTTTATCTCGCAAAGAAGTATAATGCGAATTAGTTATAATTAATTTAAATTTATGTAAAATATAGTATAAAAATTTTATTATCTGTTATATTACATTTATTATAACTAAAATAAGAACATCAAATATAAAATCCTTAAATTTACTCAGTGGAGTAAAAGCTATAATTAGGCGTTAACTTCTCTAAGTAGAATATTGCAATTTTCATTATCTTACCACTTGAACTTCCATAGATGGACATTTTGTTAATATATAAGTTTGTAGATAAAAGTACTTTCATAACATAAATATGAGAAGTAACACAAAACTATTTTGATATTTATTTATTCACTGCTAAATGACACAAAATCCATATATTTACTTAAATTTTCATTTTAAAAATACTTATTTTAATAAATAATATTGCTAATATTTTCTAGTCCATGTCCAATTGTAAATAAAAATTATTGCCCATATTTTAGTTGTATAGTCCGCTTCATGGAAGTTTTTAAATTGTCAATATCAGAATTTATATTTTAGAAATTACGATGCAATTTCAGAGGGTAAATTTAAAAATATCACATACATCTTTATCAAATATTGTTATCTTATAACTTCCATTAATTATATTAATCGTCAAAAATCATCTGAATTTCACAATTTAAAAAAAAATTGCATAATAATTTTTTAGTATTTAATATTTTTAAGACACAATTAAAAAACATTAATTAGAGTAATAGTTTAAGTTTTACCTGGTGGGGCTGAAAACATAAAGCAACATTAATTTTACTTTTTTATATCGTTCAATGAAAGAATTTTTGATTTCACCGTTTGAGAAGTTAATTTTGTGCATAAATACAATCATTACACTGGAAACATCATTATACTGTATACACCATGACACTAAATTCATCATCAAACATTAAACTGGAAATAGTTCAGATAAGCTAAAAATTTAATTGCTTAAAGCTGCTAAAATAACTGTTTATGCTAATAGTATGCCATATAATGTAACAATTTTCATATTTTCTGTTAAATTAAATTTAAAAAATATACTGGTTTCAAATGATTACTTACGATGATGTCTAATTCCACCTGAAAATAGTTTCATTTTCATTAATCATGCTATCTATTCATACTGTTCATATTATTTCATTTGAATTACATTTTTGTCTATTTTGGTAGGAATTAAGCTTCAAAAATATCATATTTATATCAAATTTTAATTTTTTTTAGTTATTAAAAAATATCTTCCGCTGAAAAATGTCTTTCAAATTTATTCATTCCTCATCATTCCTGTAATTAGAATTTTGATAATAGTTATTCACTATTTAAGAGAAAAGGTGTAAAAATTATGAAAGCGAAATAGAACAATAATGGACATTTTTATCGGTGGTCCTTAAAGCATTAGCTTTCAGAATGTTTCATGAAACGTTATAGGTTGTCATGAAATGTCATAGGAAAAGTTAGAGTAAGTGGAAAAGAATTTTCGTAAACTGTCTGTTTCTTCTATGTTAAATGTTTTATAAGAAAGAAAATAGTTTTATTTTTTATGTGAGTTCTTATTAAACAGAACATTTTTTACAAGTGAATTCATTAACCTACTAGTCTTAGTTACACCAATTTACATAAAAAAATTTCATATTTTCAATTTCCTTAGAAAATATGGGATGGTTTGGAGTATTTGTTTTGCCTTCTGATCAGGGTAACGGATAAAGCATATTTGTAACAACAAGAAGCTATTATTTTTTGCCCCTGAATTTTTTTACAGCTTACTGAAAAAAGTCAATGATTTGCTTTCGTACTATTTATCAATAAAATTGTATTCATTTAATGGATTATCACAAATATTTATAGTCTATAATTTGGAGTAAATAATAATAATTGTTTCTCCAATCATAAGGATAATAATTGGGTAGTCGACCTTTATAAAAACAAAAATAGTTAAAAATTATAAGACATGAGTGCTGAACTTTGAAGGAAATATATACTTAGAATATTACTTTAAAATAAATAAGGACTAGTAGCAAAATTTGATAGCAGAATTTAAAGTTCCCATTTCAAGCAGAACGTTCAGTGTTCAATTCAAACGAATTTTCACTAAAAATGCATAGAATAATAAAATATATTTATCGATAGTTACTGGTAATAAAAACTTCTTCGAATTCCCGGCAGTCAAAAACTTTTATTGATCAAAAAAAAATTTTTTTTTGAAAGATTGCATCTTTTTAAAATCTCTTCAACTGACCTGATTTCTGTCTATTAATTTCTCAAGCATACGAATACTGAATATCTTTTCTGGTACATCTGCTACAAAATATGCAAATTTGTAGGCAAATTAACCGCGGATAATCCGAGATGCTATTTTTTTCCCCCATTTTGTACTGAAAGTATTAAATTCCATCATAGTCAAAGCACAGCAAATCATTGTCAAAAATTGCCTTTCGTACGTAAAAGTATTATGTATGGAGATATGATAGATTATTTAAAAATACTAGCTGCTAATTTGACTAACATTATTAAGTTTTATTTGAATAGCAGTCATTACTATGTATCTATATTTCATGTCATTGCCTATTATACAATTAATAATATAATATGCGTAAAGTTCTTTATTGCATTAAAAGCTTGTTCTTAATTATTACAAGAATAAAAGGTTTTAAGGACAATTGCGTAAATTTTGTTTTTTTACGAGCAAATCTTAGGAAAAGGCCTTGTTCGTAAACGCTATATCTACACATACATAAAATGCAAATTTCAGACATAACTTGCAAATAACCAATAAATGGAATAAATAATGAAAATTCGATAAATTTTGGGTTTAATATGGTTGCTGCCATTTGCAATTAAAGTAACCAAATGTTAGAAACTTCCACTGAAAAAAGGCTTATCGTGTTCCTCAAGAATGCTTTAAGAAACGACACATTTTCTTTCTCGCTAAAGCTTCAATGTACCTTGTGTATTAACTAGTCTCTTTTTGGATAAAATTGCACACAATTTTAAACTTTATATATATATATATAGGAATTAGAAGTCATTTTGACAGCTGATAATTTTTTTCAATATAAACAATCATTTTTAAATAGTATTAGAACAAATATCTTGCATAATTGGCAATTAGTTTTTTGCTTCAAAAAGTCTTTAAAATTAATTCTTTAAAAAAACCCAATTTTTTTTGTAGTTAGCTATTAAATATATGCATACAAGTAATTTCAAAATGTTATTTTTTCATCAAATAACTTATAGAATACAAATTTCAAGATTTGTTTAAAAAATTATGTGAAAGCAATTAAATATTATTCTTATTATTTTGCTTCTAAATATGAAAGAATTTTTTTCCGATAATTTTGAGATAAAAATAACTCAGTTCTCAACGAATTTATTAGAGCCAAATAAAATGTTGTACGGCTTATTTCCAAATATTGAAAAAATATTAATTTATGCATAAAGGAAAATTATTTGGTTTAAAATAATGCTTCTACCGTAAAATCTGCATCATAAATATTTTAATAGTATACCTTGTATTGTGGAGTTTGTTACAGATATTTCAATAATAGATTTCGTCTGTTTTTTGTCTTACAATATTTCACAAAACCCGTTCAATACAAAAAAAACCCCTTCATATATCTGATTCATAATTTAAAGCGTAACGTTCATGCACGTTTCATATATTTAAAATATTGATTTATAATGTTTCAAAAATTTTTACTTACCTTTTGGCAATGGTCCTCCACCTAAAAATAAATGTTTTGACATGTTACTTACTTCTTTTTAAATATGATATTAGTGAATAATTCTGACCAACTGCTCAGGAAATGAATTTATTCATTCTTAAATCAATTAAAAATTATATTATATTTAATAAATATAATACATTGTTTACAATGAATTATTTAGATTAAAAAAAATAAAAAAAATAAATAATAAAATAAAATAATAAAACTTAAAATAAAAAATGAAAACTTTAAAATGATTAATATTTATGACACAGCAATATTTTTGAAATGGTGCCTGCTTGCTCATTAAAATTCAAAGTGATGTTTCGGTATCAAATTTGTCTTTTGGCAAACAACAAGTTATTATCAAACACAAAGTTTAATACTTTATTCAAATTATAAAGTGTTATCATAATTTGTACATGATCCATTTAATTTAAAAGGACCTGAATGTTATAAAAGTTTGGGATGGAAATACTTATCTTTATTCATCTTTACTTTTGGCCATTTTAGATTTTTAAAAATCTAGATTCCAATTAGTGGAAGATTTCAAATCATTAAACAAATCTACATAATTATTGTATATAATACGTCTAAAAATACGTTTTATACGT
>JAPMOR010030574.1:0-13175 GCA_026543865.1 Argiope aurantia | reverse complement strand
TAAAATATGTATTCGCTTTTTTTTTCATTTTATTCTAAATATGATTACTTACTTCCTGGTCCTGGGTCTGGTCCCGGGTCTGGTCCTGATCCTGGGTCTGGTCCCGGTCCTGGTCCTGATCCATCTATAAATAAGCATGTGATGTAACATTTCATTTACTCACAATGTTTAACTAAAAACTGCTTTTTCTTCCTACTATACGGGACAATATTTATTTTTTTCGTAGATTATCTTTTTATTTATTTTGAAATATTCCTTATTTATTAAACGTCTTGTATCGCATAAAAATAAATTACATATGTCGGGTTTTTTTGAAATTATTTTCTTCTTATTATAAAATTAATCTAGAATTTTGAATCATTGATGTTGAGGTGTATTTTTTGGGAGGGGGGAGGATTGTGTTCAAATTTAGTTTAATGATATCTAAGTCTAATACAAGCACTGAAAATGTTGTTTCTTATGGCACTTGCCACGGACAAGCCCGCTGTTCAAAGAACGCCATTTAAGCCAAAGGGGGAGCGCCTCTTGTTTTTATAGTAGAGCCAACTTGGTCCAAGAGTATTGCAGCGCACAAAATGAAAATTAATGATGATTGCCATGAATGTAGGCCAGTAATATTTGATAATGGCATTTCTGTGCATTTCAAAAAGTACAATTTTCCGTTTAATTTAATCAACACATTAAAAGTAATTTCTTATTAAAAAAGAGAATTATAATTAACTGTATTCTGAATGGTTTTCTGTTTTGCAATTATTCATTTTGTGAAAACATTTGAATATTTCAAAACATGTTTTAACAGAAGCGTGTACCATCTCTGTGTATTTTGCATGAGCGAAAGCAGCACTCTTTCTTGAGAACGACATGAGCATTTAGATTTAGAAAAACGCTTGTACCCTCTACAGCAAGAGGGTTTCACACATGTATGTTGACTGAAGAAGATTATTTCAATTTTAAGATATTCAGACGAAACTAGTATCAATGCTAAATTTGGCTCAGCACTTTTTATGCCAAAGGAATTAAAATTTATTTTTTTGCGATCATTTCGACGCCAAAATTATACTCCTTCTATCCAACTTAGATTATTTTTTTCTAGCATCAAGTGTTGAAACTCTGTTTAAAAAAATGAAGAATTCATTTATTTTGTTTCTAATTGTTTGGAAATATTCAACCGTTTAATTTATAATATTGCTCCTATTAGTTAATTATATGGTTTTGTTAATTTTTTTTATATTTGACACTAAACCCTTATTATAAAATCTAGCAAAAAAGTATATCATTTTTTAATAAACCCCATTTTTCTATATGGAACAAAGTATAACAATTTTATCTATAAAATATAATGCTTCAATTTTTTCTAAATTTGTTAGCATTTATATAAGTAATTTTACAAAAACTTTTAGTACTTCTAAAACTGTATCTAGAGCTATTTTTTAGAAATGAAAAGATTAAGTCAAATACGGAAAGTTTCAGTTAAAAAATATGGCAATTGAAGCTATGAATTGCTAGGTTAACCATGCATTCCAAGTTTTTCTAAATATGATTAAGTTGCTATGTTTTGATGCAAAAATGCAATCTGTCAAATGAAAAGGACGGATAGAGGAAATAATTTAACATGGTTTGTTGCAGAATCGCTAAACCATTAAACCACATAATTAAAAGAATATTGCTATTCAATAGTTTCATGTTTTGATTCATCCTCATGTAGCTCATATCTTAACAGAAATTTTAAAATATTATAATCTGTTCAGTAACAACAGTATCTAATAAACAAAAACAAACATTTTAGGTAAAATTTTTAACTGTCCGAAAAAGAAAAGCAATGATTGCGAAAATTTGTATTAAATTTATAATCTAAATTTAATAGATATAAGAAGTTATTGAAATAAAATATAAAACATTTGAAGTTTTATAATTTATATAATATTTTGATTATTCATTAATGCTTTGAATTAGATATTTTTTAAGACCACGCAGCTGCTATATTATTTTTACAAATATATAATTAAATCTTTTTAACTCGTTTACTGCTAACAAGGTCTAATTTGATGTGGAAATTCAATCCTGGTAAGTCAGTTTCTGTTTCAAATGAAGAGTTCAAATTATAAAAAGCGTTATCACAAAGAATGGTCTTTTTCACATCCTACACTTTCCTTTTGAAGCAGAAACTTTTCATCTGGTATAAAATTTCCATTGCCAGTTGGGCCAGAGTAATAGTGAAAGGGTTGAAAATTAAGTATTGGACTTTTATCTTTCGTATTTCCACTTGAACATTCGTAGGTAAAAGGAAATTAGATTAATTGTTAAAATCATGAGTAATTCATGTAAAAAAAGAAAACTATATTAGTTTATTTTTCCGAAATAATCAAAAAAGGATAATTTTATTTCGCCATAAAAATTATAAAAAGTATGAAACTGGAAAAGCTCTATTAATTTCATTTTCTAAATTATTAGAATAGTCCTCCTTTTAGCTAGTTAATAAATCGAAAAAGTATGGTAAATTAACATAAGAAGAATTCCCTGAGAAATACTGCATTTTTGCAATAATATTCAAACAGTGTAATAATTATCAAAATTATAATTAAACTGTACAATAAATTGAGACTTTCTAAAGTAACGCTTTATAAGTATTAATAAAAGCTTCCGATTTTGGGAAATATTTTGCAATAAAATTTTTATTTTTATTTTTCAAAAATTTAGAAAATTTTACAATTATAAAATTTAGTAATTGATTTACATTACTAATACTTTAGTCACATAATAACAATAATAACAATGAAGATTCCGCAAATGCATCTATCTACCTACCTAAAGAGCTATCATTATCTGAAAAAGGAATTTCATTTTATTTCAGCATATACCACTAGGCTGAACTTGTTTTAAAAAATGAAAATAGCAAATAAAATTAAATTTGTAAATAAATTCTTCTTCTTGTGCTAAATTGTTCTTTTTCTAAATATTATTTATGCATCTTATACATAATTAAGTATATTCGTAATGTTATATGCAGAAATTTACAAATTTATTTAAGTCATTCAAGTTTTATATAAAATATATTATTTATTCTCTATTTCAGAATATAGCTTGGTCTGTTTATTACTTCAGATCGATTATTTGTAGGTGGAATTTAAAAAGTTGCATTACTTGAAATATCTTCTGCATTAAATGTTGTTTAAATGCTCTATTTATTGAAATGTCATTTGCACTGAAACTTTCCATTTAAAATTTTGTTAGCAGTAACGAAAAGAAAATGAAGACTATGTAAATAATCTAATAAAATTATGGACTAAAAAATTCAGGAAGCGCTAATGTCACACCTCTGGTCCTATTTCTAAACATCATTATATCCATTTATAAAATGCATTCATTCCACTTTTAAATCACTCAACGATTATTAATATTCAATTAATTAGAATATTAAAAGTTTGCACAATTACGATGCTGAACATTTTTAATATACGATGGAGCGTTGGTAATTCGAAGTTATTGAAACTTTAATAATTAATAACAAATCGAATAATAATAAGTTGAAGAAAATAAAAATTAACACCTTTAATATTACGTTAAATAAGAAATTCAAGAGAATAGAGAAAATTCAAATTATCAAAGAATTTTATCAAACCTTGCTTCACTGTCCATTTCATTAGATGATATATTTTAAAATTTGTATTATTAGTCTTTAAATATTAATATTATTATAATCATTAAGATAATATAACATTTTTGAAAAATAATTAATGAATGACATGTTTCAATTCTTTGTTTGGCTTGGTTTAGCATAAGTTTATTCCAACATAGCTATTATTTAGTATAGATTGGTAAAAATGTACCTTGATGTTTTGGCATTTTTTTAGATTAATATGCCCTTTTAAATATTAAGTAGTTTTGTCTACAGCACATTTTATTTTTTTAAATTTGAGATGATGATTGATAATTGCTTTCCATAATTACTTTTGGTTTAGATTATTGATGATTAAATGAAAATTACTTTTTTCCCTTAATGCTTATAATTTGGTTGATTTATTTAAACATTCTATGAAAGGGAAGTTTAATAGATAAATGATAATAATTCAAGATAAAGCATTTCTTCCATGAATATTTATAAGACTACTTTAAATATTTTTAGAAAAATGTTGACTTTACCTCCACCTGTAAAATAAATAGAAAAATTTATAAATATTTGCATGACTTAAATACAATAAATTGACACTTTGAAACATATATAATCATGAATGAATAATATGTGTCCATCAATAGTATATATGAATAGAATATATTATGAATGGAAGAGTTTAAATCAATAAAATGATTTAATTGCATCTTTTGATTGTTCAATTTTTGAATGTCAAACAACATTTTTGTGCTTATTCTATCAAATTGGTACATTTAAAAAGTGTCCATAGATTTTCCTCATGAGAAGATTCTAATTAGATGCAGAGTTATGTTTGTGGAAGCCACTGATTTTGAAAGATATATTAATTAAAATTTACCGTTTGTGAACATTGTGGTAGATTTTTTTCATATATGAAAAATGCTTAGACCTACGAAAAATAAAAGCTAAAACAATAAATAATTGGTTTGAAGTGCATGGAGCATCTTTTATGAAATCCATTTACTAAATGAATGTTTATTAAAAATCTGTTTGAAATCGCTATTTTTCAGGTGTATTCAATATCAGATTTAATTTATTTTTTCTTTACTTTCAATTTTTTTATATTTCATTCTCATAATAATAATAATTTTTTTTCAAATTTATTTCCAGATGGAAATCTATAATTTATATTCAACATAAAGTTTTTATTAACTATTAAAACTTTGAGAATATTAAAACATTTTATTAGTATGTATGCGCGAAAATTCAATATTCAAAAACAGCAAAATGATAATAGATTTTACATGGCATTGAAAAATATCATTGCAAAAATAATCGAGAGTCCCTACGATTAGAGCTTCATTTGATAACTCAGATTTCTGAACTTTCCATCCATTTCCCTCTTAAATATGCAGCAATTCTGCTTTCTCAGATGAACAGGACTGCGACGCACATCAATTTAGTGGTCCAAAGAGCAGTGAACGTAATATTAACAGCAGAATGATAATATATTTCACATGGCGTATAAAAATATCATTGCACAATTTATTGAGAACCCCTTCCTTTGTAGTTTCATTAGATAGCACAGTGATTTCAGAAGGTACAAACTTTTATTCTCCTAAATATTCTGTAATTCTGCTTATTCAGATGAATGCGAACAGATATTCATCAGTTTAGTGATCCAGAGAACGCCAAATGCAATATTAACATCGAAATGATAATATTTTTCTTATATCTTTGTTTGAGATTTGTTTAATAATGTCTACAACCTAAAGATGTCTATTCTTAAGCAATATACTACTTCAAATCAATGAAACAAACAATCTACTATAAAATCATTTTTGGGTGTTCCTGCGCATAAAAATTCTCCGTTAACTACATATACGGATTTTGACTTTCCAATTAAGAATCGAATAGAGACTACAACACGTAAACGTTAATGGTAATGAGGTCGCTGATAGATTGGCCAAAAAGGGTAGTGAGAATGAAACGGCCACTGGCTCTTCGCTTACTTATCAAGAACTGTACTCAAATGAAAGATCTAAACTCAATTTAATATGGCGTATTCCACCTGAGCACCAATGGTACACGGGAACATCCCCTGGCACTCTGCTGGAAATCAAATGTGACCGTGGCTCCAGACTGCACTGGCTAGACTAAAAAAGGGGCAACCTTGAGTGTCTTTCCTTTGAAAGTGATTAAAAAATCCATTCCACTTGTAAAAAATGCTGTGACCATCCATCTTCACTAGATCACATTCTGGGTTGCATCGGCCTTTCTAAAATCCTATCTCTTTATTATTATAGATTTCCTGAAAGTCAACAATCTACTGGAGCTGATCTGACATATGTCCGATCATTTGAGGATAAGCCACAACAACAACAACATAGAGCCTATATCTGCAAAGTTTTCCTTTTTTCTGAGTTGATTGATTAATCCTTCAGGAAGTCAGTTCTGCCCTGTTTAAGTATTCCTTCCTTGCTCTGACAGCTTGTTAATCATTTGACATTTCTGTCGATTTCATCATTTTGTACGTAGCATTTATCTATGTGAAAAAACAGGTATTTTAAATCCATGTATGTTTACAGAATATCTGAAACCTCATTTTCAACGCTTTAATCAAACAAGAGGGGAGAATAGTTCCGCCCACTCTCGATTCTGAGAAGGGGGCACGTAAAAAATGTTTCCACCATTGCAAGAAAAGTTATAAGTTTTGCATAATGAAAGTTTCTCAAGTTTGTAATCAAAGGCTAAGATAAACATTTATAACTAAGCTTTTAATACAATGTTTAGCAATGCCAAAGAACGATCAGTTAATTATCATTAACACATTGCAGCGGGCTTTATCTCTTTTTTTTCAATTCACTAGTAGAAATTAGACATATAATTGTTCTACTTTGCCCACATAACCCCATGTTCAGGTGAGGAAATAATTTATTTTGCAAGGTCTGATCAGCTATAAAAACTGACCTATGATTTTAAAATCCCTATATAGCCAATAAGAATTGTCCCCTCGAAACCTTATCATATTCTCTCTGAAATATATATACTAATGGTTGCAAGTGGCGGGCGATTAATAATTGCGGAGGTGTGTATTGAGTAGTATTTTTGACGACTGATCACTTCGATGCGGTTAATACAAAAACACCGAAAAATTCAGCATGTAATTTGGACAGCTTTGTTCTGACCGATTGGAAACAAATTTCTGAATCTGGACTACAATTTTGGTAACAACATGCACAATTTCATGTATTTTAGTCCTTGTTGTTTTGAGTTTCCGAGTTTAAATGATTGCTTTAGCACAGACCAATAGACGATCAAATGCCTGAATATTTTTTTTCCAATTTAATGATAATAATTTGGTTCCAATATTAAATTTTTGTATCAAATATTTTCATCGCACTTTCTTTGTATGTCATTGTCGTATTCGAACAGATCTCCTCTGAATGGAATACGTTTCAAATTTCGTAGAAACCAAACAATGTACTGTAAAATACAATATAATAAATTTCATTCATCTAGCTCAAAGCGATTTTTAATTATAACCAGACAGACATATTTCAAAAATGCGTTTCCTTGACTTTGGAAGGTCTAAAACGTTAAAATTCATAAAAATCATATCAATTTTGATTTTTTAAAACTTTTGTAGTACTTAGTATACAACAAATTAAAATGGATAATGTATATATTAGATGCATGGTATACCATAATAGAATGTGACTGAAAACCATCCCTAGCTCCTTGAAATTAAGCAATGGTCTAAAAGCTCAGTGGCATAACCTTAAATTGCATATAGGAAGAAATCTCTAATTCTTCTATCTATGGGGAATTTCAGGGAATAAAAAAGCAATATTTTCCTTTCCTTGACAAGGATTTGGTGTAGACTTTAGAATACTTCTGTGTAAGAAGGTGCACAAAGTATAAATGTTTTTTTTTTACACACAAAAGAGTATTAAAATGGTGGTTGTGATTTTGAGGAACAGCTGTAAAACTGAAAGAGATGTTCTAAATACCTTTTCTTATGTTGAATCAAAGAAAAGCATTGATTTCAATCATAAATAACTAGTGGAACTGATTGATGTAAGTTTCGTAAATGGTGGGTAAGTATTGCTTTAGTTTTGTTGCATTTAACGTTACTTTTAAAGCAATACAATGACATTTTTGGAACGAATATCATCATTTTCAGCCACGATCATAGTGCAATGGCCATATATGAACCGACAATTTCCTCTCAAACATCCAACTCACTGCTAGAGGGGTGACTTTATCTACATATCTTTTTGTTCATGGTAACCTGTTCATTTACAAGTCTTTATGTACGGCCATTTGCAAGTCTTATCGAGTAGTAAGCTAAGGTAGTTATAATTTCATGGAAGCATATTGGTGTCCTCATCAGAAGAATAAGAAGAACAGGTTTCGAGATTTGAGTCCTTCAACATTAAATTACTAATAGACTGCCAACTCCCTTCATTTCCATTTTCCTTTTTCTCAAATTTATATGCTTCTGATTACATTTCGAGGTTTGGATCCTTCGACATCAAATTACCAATAGACTACAGCCGCCTTTGAACTCCATTTTCGATTTTCTTAAATTAATATGCTTCTAATCACATAATTTTAAATGGAATTACATTTTTAAAAATTCAAACTTAAATAGTTATTTTAAAAACTGAGAAATGGAATAAGTTACTTACAATCATCGTCATCATCATAGTCAGTTTGGCAATATATTCCTATAAGTAAAGAAAAAAAAATGTACCGATGAAATAAAGGTAATTATTATGATTTGAATTATAATTATGTGCAATAGTAACTAAATATTTCTTGAGAAAATTTTATCTCAGATAATGGAATTGGATTAATTTTAAAATAAAAGAATGCTTCATTAGCTAAGTTGCAGCAAATCTGTATTCAAATTAATTCTGGAAAAGATTAATAAGATATTTACCTGAAATATGCCTTAAATCATGAACTATGTTCGGATTTTAAAGGATTTAGAATGATATTTCGTTATTTGAAGTAATAATTTACTAAGATACAATGCTCGGAAATATACAAATTGTTCACTTTAGTCCTAACAGCTAATTTTTAAACCTGTAGAAATCGGTACATAGTTTCAATTACAAAAATATTTTCAATGGCATCAAAAATTATATTTTTAACATTATTACTACTAACATAACTACCATCACTACTGAATATTTTTTTTTAAATTCTAGATTTTCCGATATACCTTAAATTTATTGGTCGCATTCATTAAAATAATCTTGACATACTAATATTATTGAATAAAAAATTCTAATCTTCTTGAAACAAAACTTAATTGAAATATGCAACTTTGAATAACACTATTTTAAAAGATCTTAAATTATTTCAATATCAGCATCTAGGGTTTTTCCACTTTGAGTTATTAATATTACTTTCTGAAACAAAAAAGGACAATATCTAATGTCATTTTTCTTTATTCTAAATGGTGTGCTATTAAAATATATATTAATTTTAATTTTTGCAGATTGTAATTTTATTACCTTTCCTTTCATATAACTGTAATTCTTTTCTACAATAAAGTTTTATTGAAATCCTTCAAAATCAATTAATCCATGAAGATTACAGAGGATTAAGGAATACTTCATTGTGATATGATTTATTTTTTATAAAATAATTTTGAATTTTTGTATCAGGAATTCTTAAACTTCATTAAATCTTACTGATTTCCAATTTTTTTCAAACATTTTTCACACATTTACTATTAAAGTTAAAAACAACTGATAGATTGTAGCTAAACCAGCTCACAAAAAAATTCAATATAATTATGAATCTGAAGGTATTCGACTGATTTTTTATATTACTTATATATTTTTTTGCTTTACATAGCTGGAGTCGATTTTATCTAAGGAAGGCCATTCTAAGTGTTGCACATATGTAGTTATAAATTATCTACTTTTAAAAAACCTGTCCCTTTAAATATTCAAAGCATTGATTTAAAATTTTGGTATAATACGTAGCTGATGTTATTGAAACACATGCTGTAAGTTTTATATATCAGTTAAAATATATTTTGTCCGAAAACTGGATTTTATTTTTTTGCTAAGCAAGTTGAAAAATTTATGATTTTTTTAAATATCTTTTTTTTTTTTTTTTTTTGCAGAATTTATTCTCAAAGAGAAAATTTAATTTTATCTAGGTGATTGCAAAAAAAGTGTATTTTTTTGAAAATTAACAACGGGGTTACTTTAATTTAAATAAAAAAAATCCTATCTTAATTTATCTCTTTTTAAAATTTTCAGAGCCTAAATATCTTCAATAGGAAAGAAAATTAGAACGGGCTACAACCTTTTTTGAACACCCTGCAAATGCAACTATTTTTTCGGATGAGACGCAATAGAACAGTGTTTGATTTAAAAATAATATTATTTCCCGTAGATATTTAAAGGTAAAAATATTTTATAACAGATTTCCTTTATATATGTATGTATATTTTAATTCTCAAAATTCTGTTGTTGTTTCTTTTAATAAAAAATTAAGAATTCAAACAAATGCATTTTACATATTAATTTTTAAGTCTGTCAAATAACCTTTAAAACTCCCACAAATTAATTTTTGCCTTGAATAGCATATTAAAATTGATCTAGACGATAAAGTTAAAACCTTAAGCACATATTCTCAACGGCACAAAATGCACGAATCATATCCGCTTATGGAAATAAGAAAGCTACCCTGGAATGCGGAAATTTCTTTTACAAATTTACGAGGCTTATATTCTTGCTAGTATTCGCTTCTAATATTCATTTTAGATTACTAATTCTCTCTCTTAATCGAAGAAAAGTAAATTAATCTTTTTAACTTATTTTAATTTTTCAATTAGACAAACTGACAGATATAAATCTTTAAAAAAATATAATTTCATATCTTCGTGCGAATTAGGAGGCTGTCTTCATTTCCCCCCACAAATGTGATATTTACAAAATTTAATCATTGTAAAGCATAAAGAACAACAATTATCAGCAGAATTGCTACTAATTCCCCCGCAATTTCTCGGACAAAAATTGCCCAAAAATTAATAATATTTAGGCTGCACATTCGGTGTTTTAAATGTATTATCATGATAAAAATAATAGACCAACAAAAAAATGTACAATTTAATAATATTTAAGCAACTTTTTCAATGTCTTAAATGTATCATCATGATAACAATTACATAATAACAAAAATTGTACAATTTCATAATATTTAGACTACTGTTTCTGTGTTTTAAATGTATCATCATGATAACAATAACATAATAACAAAAATTGTACAGTTTCATAATATTTAGACTACTGTTTCTGTGTTTTAAATGTATTATCATGATAGCAATGATAGAAAAATCGTACAATTTAATAATATTTAGGCTCCTCTTTCCATTTTTTAAATGTATTGCCATGTTAACAATGATACAATAATAAAAAACTATATACAATTAAATATTATTAGGTTACTCTTTCATTATTTTAAATGTATATCCTGATAACAATGATAGAATAACCAAAACTATAAGCAATTTAATAATATTTTGGTTACTCTTTCTGTATTTTAAATGCATTATCATAATAACAATAACAGCATAATAAAATTTGCAAAGTTTAATAATATTAAGGCTACTTTGTTGGTGTTTTAAATGTATTATCATGATAACAATAATAGAATATCAAAAGCAATTGACAATTTAATAATACTTAGGCTACTCTTTAGGTATTTTAAATATATCATCATGATAACAATAACAGAATAACAAAAATTGTTCAGTTTAATAATATTTAGGCTACTCTTACGGAGTTTTAAATATATTATCATGATAGCAATAATAGAATAACAAAAAATTTACGATGTAATAATATTTAGGTTGCTCATTCGTGTTTTAATGTATTATAACAATAATAGAAAAATCGTGCAATTTAATAATATTTAAGCTATTATATCATTGTTTTAAATGTATTATCATGATAGAAAGAATAGAATTATTGAACATTACAGTTACAGTTCCGATTAATAAACGATAGTTATTTAGATACAACCTTATCTAAATAACTATCTCTAAAAAGCCTAGAAATTCACGTGATTTTTGTAATATACGTGTTGAATAATTGATAAAATAAAAATTCACGTTCCAAAATTTTAATTCTAGAAAGATTTTCTTTCATACAAGCAATTTCTTAATTTTATTGTTTACGTCCGCATTTTTGTGTCATATCCGGAAGTAGATTCAGTCGATAAAAAAAATAATTTGTACAAAACGTTTACAAATAATTTATAAAATGTAATGCAATTGATGCGACATTAAATTTAGTTGATACATAGCTAATTATACATAGACCGATTCAATAACAGATAATTTTTTGATTAATGCAACGCTTACATTTAATATCTTCCCATTTTATTATTAATTTTCTGCGCCGAAACATTTATCTGTCTCAGACATTGAATAGAAAATTTTGATATTAAAAAAAATCCCAAATATTTAAAAAAAAAGATAAAAAAAATAATTTTAAAATGCTTTAGTATCAAAGGTCATATGGATTAAAATAACAATAAATATCCCGTATAAGTGCTTTTTTTCCTAAATAATGATTAACTAAATTTTTAAGTTAAAGATTTCGTTAAAGTTTGAATCGTAAAATGCAATCCATATGAAGACCAATGTCTCTGAATTGGAAATAATATATATAAACTTACTTGAAGATAAGAGAAGTAATGTTAAAAATATGGTAAATGTCGAAATGGGTGACATTTTAACAGAAACCATTGCTGAAATGTGATGGATATATCAATGAATGCGTTTCTGTTCTCTTAATTCCATCTTTTATACTGACTATAAGTCACACAGCAGCTGCAGTCCTATATTTAAATTTCTTCTTTAGCAAGACTTTTCCTACAATTACCATAAAAGCCGTGTAAAATGTATTCAATCTTCTACATGTTTAACGTTGATGCATCATTTGAAATACAGAAGATTACATTTCTCTCACAGAATTTCTTCTCACATGCGTAAAATGTAAACCTGGTGCAATCATCAGAATTTGTGGAAAAGATTAAACATCTTCATGGAATTGTTTTTTGGATTTACCTTATCATTCTTCTTCGTTAATACTTCCTAATATAGGAGATTATAGCCATATTCGATGCAAATGTTGCAAAAAAAGTTAAGTATAACGTAGTGGGTTAAAATTAGAAATATGTTTAGCAGAAATTTAATAGCGTTTCATAACCACAGTGATTCGACTTATATTTTATATGAAAATTTATAAATTAAAATGCATTTCGAATAAATATTTTGTTCAAAACATTTTATCATGAATATATTTTAAACTTGATTCGTCTTTTTTTTTATTTCTAAAATTCGTTCTTTATTATTGAGCAGAGGTAACAAATAAAGAGGCTTTTAATACTCTATGAATTCCAATCCAATTATAAATTGAAGAATTAAAATGAATCTTGCAAAATATACACAAAAATATTTTTTAAAGTATATTCAAAACTAGGGTAAAAATTATTTGGAGAAACAAAATTATCATCAGTATGAATTTGAAAGTGGTATAAAAATGAGCTT
>JAPMOR010030560.1:0-23432 GCA_026543865.1 Argiope aurantia | reverse complement strand
TACATTAATTCTGAATATATGTATTAATGTATGTTATTACAAAAAAATTTATGCAAATGTTTTATTTCTTTCGTTCTTGTCCTTTTTTGAAGCCCGTTTCATAATTGAATCCACCCTGTTTACTTTTCGTTAATGTTTTTGTAGCCAATTATATAGGTTCTCCCAGTGCACATGGAGGGAATTTATTTTAGATTTAATGCTCAGATGCACCCTCTTCTATCCTTTCCATATAAATTAATGGCAAGATTCCCTTGAGATCAGATGCACTTTATGTACCAAAATGAAGTCGTGCACCAAAACGAGATCAAATGGTACAGCGAGTTAAAAAAAAGAGAACTTCAGGAGTACACTAAGTGACTCTTAGAAAACTGACAAAAAATTTTGATGAATTTATTTCAATTGAATAAGTAGATACAAACTCCAAATATTCTGCATATTTTTATACATATAAAAGCGTATTTCAGTAGATACCCAAACAAAATTCTAGTGCAAATAATTGAAGGTAAAACTATCTACTGATTTTCTCTAGAGAAGCTCCTAATTGGCTATGGTCCAATGGCCCTTTTATTTTCTTAACAAGGTAACGGTTCAACGATTCTTTGCCAATAGGAGAGAAAAAATCATCCTAAATGAGAATTTCCGTCTCTGCAATGCAATCACAAGAGTATTCTTATCGATTATTTTTTCGATTAAACATGAAATATTGAGAAAAATTCAAAAAACGTACTTCTATTGCAACTGCATTATGAATCATCTATTTCAATACTGCTTCTGTATTTTTTCTCGGATTTCATTCCTGTGAAATCTCTTATATTAATTATATTTCAAAAATTCTATTTTTTAAGGCAATTATTTCTTATCTCAAAAAGGATTTCGTTTCCTATTCGATGTATAAATCAGAATTTTAAGCAACCAAATGTGGAAATGAAATTTATTCATTTAGAAACATATGGATGAAATATCTTAAAATTTCAAATAACAATTACATGTCAATAATATTATTTTAATGCAATTATTTAAGATTTCTCTTACTGAAATTTGAGTATCAGAAATGTGTTGTATCGATATTTTCGCTATATCGATTTCTTAAAGAAATTGGTTTTTAATTCCCTATCATATACACAAATAGGATTTCAAGTAACTAAATGTAAATATATATATATATATAGTTTACAAAAATAGTTTTTACAAATAGAAACTGTAATGTAATCTTTTATTGCGAAATTTCTTTTAAAATTTTATAAAAAACATGTTTGTATCGTAGAATGGAATAAATAATTTTTACTTTCATTTTAACTGAATTAGCCTTCGTACTTTAAATTAACTTTTTCCATTTCTGGCATTTATCATTCAGTTAAATTACTTTCTTTGAAAAATAAATGAATCAATTTCCTGAAAATTACATAAAAAACTATTTTTTCCCTCATCTAATTTTTTTTTCTACTTTAATCGGAGTAACAAATTTCAGTTTAAAAAGTATTTCCATCATAATATTTATTTTGTATCTCATAGCATATCTCATGGTTCTAATTAAAGTGTTTTTTTCTCTGTTAAAAGACTAAAAAGGATTTGTCATAGATAGGATCAACTTTAACAAGATTCGAAATTTCAACTTTTGCTTTCATTTCTTTTTCTTTCTTTCTTTATTTTCCTTCTTTCTTTTATTCCTATACAATCAAGGTTTCTTAAAATTGCTAAAAAAACTATCCAATAATTGTGCAAAAGGTACTTCTTTTTTTCTCTTTTTACTGCCCGCAACTGTACCGGTGTATCCTTCAAACGAATTCAAAAGACTTTCTCGTAAAAAAGGAAGAAACGTAGTCTCAGAAATATCTTCGTTAAGAAAAGAAAGAATTTTAACAAAGCATAGAATGGTTCGGCTTGCTATTCGGGCTGACCACTTCACTTCGGTTCGCTTGACTAGATAAATCATTAAACATCTTCGGGACATTTATTTTTGGCTGAGGCTTTCGGATAGAATTCCTTTGCACAGCTTATCTCAGCTTCAAAGGCTAGAAAATAAAAAAAATGGTGGAAATCGCAAGGAAAAAGGAAAAGAAAAGGAAGGAAAAAGTTTAGACATGACCCGCTGCGATCTTCAAAGAAATAAGATCTAATAATAAAAAAAAATGTTTAAAAAATCAATGGCAACTAAAGTTAGGAAGACTTTGGAAATCATTGCGTCGCCATTTTGATTTGCCTGGGACCTTCTAAACGTACTTTTTCCCTGATTCTTTTCTGTATTTTTCATTCAACTTAATCTTTCGGGTTCTTTTTTTCTTTTGCCATTTCGTACAGGGAAAGAACTTCAAAAAGATCCTTTAAATGTGGCCTCAGTTGTCTGTGGTGATCTTTAAATGCAGCTGAAAAAAATAAAAACTGTAAGAAAAAAAATTCTTACTCTTCAGTTTTTCTGTTTGATCGAAGAAATTCTTTGCGTCCCTTTTTTTTCTTTTCACTGTTTCTCGGTTACCACCAAACAGCGAATGAAAAAGTAAGTCTTTGAATAACGTTTTTTTTTTTCCTCGACATTCGACAAATTCATCAAATTGCTAATATAGCATTTTATTAAAATGATAAAATGATATTTCTCTGAAAATCTAAACGAATATAGAAGAATTTTGAATTTTTGCAAGAATGTAAATTGAAAAAAAAAATTTTTTTCTCAATTTTTTCTTCTATTTAAAATCATAAAGTAAAGAAAAGACTTTTAAAGATAGATTTTTAAATATTTTTTTTCTTATTTTGTGATTTTTGCAGTTTTAAACGTAAAGGTTTCCGATATTTTGCAGAAAATCTAAACAAATACTGAAAAAATGTGATTTTTTATTTTATTTTTTTCATGAATGGAAATGATTTTTTTTTCTTTTTTCATAATTTTCTTTTTGTTTAAAACCGTAAGGTGCAGACTTTTGAAGGTAAATATTAATATTTTCCCCTTATTTTTTGTTCTTTTTTCACTTGTAAGTTTTTGATTTTAGTTATAAGAATATTTCAGAGAGCATAGATCTCCTATTATAGAGCACTTTTAACCTCTTTTCGAGTATTAGAATTTAATAAAAAATTCACATTGCTGGAAAGAAATTAGGCTAATTTCTTTGAATTTGAATTGGGATGGATACGTGAACTTTAATTGTGGAGCTAATAGAATAAAGATTAATTAGTTCTCGTACTTTTATTTAAAAAAATGAAACTTTTATTTACTTTATAGTGATTAGATAAATTCCGTGGATATTAGATGCCGATGTTGAATTTTTATTATTTGTTTTCTCATTAAAATTATTATATTTATCATATATAGAATCACTGAAAATGCTTCGGTAATAAAACTATTCGTTAGGCGAATAGCGAAGAGATCGAGAGAAGTAAAATGCTAATAATTTGCTATTTAGTACTGCAGGTGGAAATTACCATATAATTTAAACTTGACATATACTTGACTTATAAACTTGACTTGAATATTTTACCATTACTTATTTTTCAAAGAAAGAATTATTATTTAAGAATAAGTAAATAAAGAATTTATTTGTAAGAAAAAGGGAAACTGTATTTTTCTGTAATTGCTATGTTATAATGCTTCATCAAATAGGTACGCCGATTTTTATATGCATTTTCTGAAACATATCTGTAGAATTTTAATTATTTGTTTTTTACTCAACATTTTACATATGGGTATTTTTAGTACAAAACGAATTTTCTATGATTGGAAATTGTTGAATAAATAGTAATCGAATAAATTCCAATGCAGAAATGGAAAACGGAAGCCATTATAGGTTAAGTGCGAAGCGTACAGAATACAGTCTTTAATGGTATAAGTCCTTTAATCTCAGTGCCAGCTATTCATTCGAAAATGAATGAAAACATCAACAACTTTTTCCGAACTCACGTGCATTTACATTTTTGAAAATCGTAGATAAAACGATGTATTATGATTTTCACGTACTTATTATATCACGGTCTTACTGCATATAAGTTGAATCGTCGCCACTTGAGGACTGTTGACTCAAACCATTTTTATTTCTATCACTTCTTTCCAAAAATCCCCCAGAAAACTTCAGTGGTGAGATTAAAGAAGCATCCATCATTCCAAACTTCCGTTGTCAACGGCTGAACAAACCCAAAATGGTGTTCCACTTTTCAGGAAAAAAAAGTATCCTCCTCAGGTAGGTAGGTCATTCCACCTCAAGACATTTTCAGAGAGAATATAATTCATCTTCCGCGAGTAAAATAGCAAAAAGAATTTTTTTTAGGTTTGAACAAAGCGTTGCCTTGTTGCCTCCAGTTTACATTGCTTTCATAAAAGCAACTTTTCATTTAAGATTCGCTGACTTTATGAATCGTTTCTTCTTCTTTAGAAATGTCATAAATTTAAATAAAATATGTGGAGTTGATAAATTAACTGAAATCAAATGCTACCGTTGATGCAAATATGCGTTTTCTTTTCTTTAATAATTTCTAGTTGTCTCTTATAATATTTATTAGTAAATTAGTTCCAAACGAAAATTTATTATAAATGCTGCTATGTATGAATTCTTAATTTCAATTTCTTCAACGTAATATGCATATTCTTTAAAATATTTATAATAATTTATTTATTTTATAAGTAATTATTGATTTGTTACGCAATCTTGTTTTTTTAAAGTTCTTTACCACATGTTTCATACTGAACAAAAAAATATTCATTAATTGATAATTTAGCTCTGAGAATATTAGAATTTTACTTTGTTATCCAAAATCTATATTCAAAAATTCAGGAACATATCATTTCCTCAAAATCATTATCATAATTTATGATCTTTCATATTTCGAAGTTTGCAAATTGATTATAAAATTCTATATCTATGTATTTATAAACGCTAAAGTGCGTGGCACAGAAATCTCTCTTAGGATATTTTAGAATAATTAAAATCAGGCAAAAGTAAATAAATCTATGAATTGACTGACTCATCGAACGCTTTTGCGGCTGAATTTTCATTGTTCCTTTATTAAATGAAGATTCAAAGAATTGAAACTTCATTTAATATTAATTAGTTTTTATTAGAAATGCTCAAAGTATGCAAAGTGTTATTAGAAAGGTACAAAGCATGAAAAGTGTTATTAGAAATGCTTAAAGTATGCAAATGTTATTAGAAATGATCAAAGTATGCAGTGTTATTAGAAAGGCTTAAAGTATGCAAAGTGTTATTAGAATAGATAAGGATTACCAAAAACTCTATTCATTCAGTAGAAATGAGATTCAAAAGACATAAAAAAATAGTCATCATGCAAAGTTTAATCAAAAATGGATTAATCATTCCATATGAGAAATTCTTCTGACTTATTTATGAAAATTGATGACCATATGAACCAAAATTGTTATCTTTTCTCAAAAATAAAAAGTTTTTTACATCATTTTAAAGATAAAAATATTACCTTTTCAAAGATACGATTTCATGTCTATGCAATGATTTATCTAGTTTTAATAATTTTTAATATAATATTAAGTTTATTAAATTAATTTTTAATGTTATGTTATTTAAATTTATCCATCAAAATAATATTCAGTTGCGTGCTTTTGCCAATGTTAAATTTAAGATTAAAGAATGTCTTCTTTGGACATTAATTCCGAAATAAGATTTTTACTTCGATTTTTATGATGTTGAGATAATTTATATGCTTAAAGTTGCACACGCGTTAAATTGTGTTTTGGTTTTTCAATTAAATTCACTATCTTTGTTTTTCGGTCTTATGAAATAAAAAGCTGAAATTAAAAAAGCATATATGTATTTATTACACATTAATATTAAGGATTATTTGTAAAGCCTCTATTTAAAAAGTAGCACAAATTAGTAAACCAATAGCAGTTAGTTCTTCTACTGAGCTTATAGATAATACTTATTATCAATGAAAAATATTTGCTTTTTTAAATAAAGTTATACAAAGCTATAAAGTTTTTAAAGTTATATTTATATCTAAATATTTGGACATAACTCCGCTTCAGGCCCTTGCAAATGTAACTTTGAAATTATTAAGCTGTATCTTAAATATGAAATAAAAGATAAACCACAACTCCTCCCTAATTGGTTCTTGCCAGTTTAACATCATCAAAGTTGTTTAAAATAAAAAATAAAAATCAGAATAATGGAAGGGAGCTTGATCAGGCGTGTTCATAGGACTAAACTGCTCTTATGTGTTACAAATTCTGACAGAAAAATGTTGGTCATTATATAATTCCGGAGACATAAAAATTATACAAATGTTCATAACATAAATATATATTTGGATAAAAGATGTTGGGGTAACGCATGGAATGCGTGTGAAATACAACTGAACCATTTATAAAGATGTAGGATGGAAGAAGGATATGGAGATGATCAAATTCATTCGAAATAAACAAAATCAGTCATAAAATTATTATTTTCTATATAGCCTAGTTTGTGGTTCAAAAGTTCATGTTAAAAATTAAATATGGCTAAAATCCAATCGACAATGAATACAAAGTCTTCTACACCCTCTGGATTAAAGCATTGGCTATTTCTCGAAGAATTAAGTGATACACTGCGTAAAAAAAGTAGAAAGACACTTGATTTTGTAACAATAACCGAAAAATATTTTATTTTTACTAAAAATTTTTATGAGAAACATTTAACAAATATTTCAAAAATACAATTTTAACTTCAGAATTATGATGTTCAAACATAAAATATTAATGGCAACAAAAATAGTTTCTCTTTTTCGAAACTTTGTAAAAAAAGTATAAGGACAGCATTATAATGAATGAAAAAATAGCGACTTTAATAAGGAATGGTCTTCCCATTGGCCTTTATAACTTCAAATATTCTGTTTGGAAGTGAACTGTATAGAGTTTGAATTTCAGTTTGACAAAAATTGTCCCACGAGTAATTCAATGCTTCTCGAAGCTGAGTTTGCGAATCAAATTGCCTTCCATCAGCATAAACTCGACGGAATAGTATTGCCCATATGTTTTCCACTATATTAAGGTCAGGACTTTTGACTGGCCATGGTAAAACATACACACTATTTGTTAGGAACCAATTTTTGACTCCAGTCGTGGTGTGAATGGAAGCTCCGTCTTGCTGAAACTTCCACTCTTCACCCCCCATGTCAGAGGCATAAGGAAGAAGCTCGGAATTCAGCACTTGAATGTAGTCTGTATGTTTTTTCTTACCATTTAAGAAAACCAGACTTGTCCTTCCTCCGTATCCAACAGCCAACTAAACCATTCAACTCCCTCCTCCCATTTGTCGTGTTGAATAGTATTCGCCTTCAGTCCCCAGACAATGCCAGTAGTGCTGATATCCGTCTGGACCGTCTAAGTTAAATTTCTTTTCATCGGAAAATATCACAGAAGTCCATTCTGTAGTCCAGAACATGTGTTCCTTAGCCCACGCTAAACGGTTATCAATGTGAGCTTGTTTCTACTTAGGATAATGTTTCCGTTTTTTGAAAATGAATTTTTTAGATCTTTTAATATAGTTGTAAACTGTTTGTTTCGTCACATGATTAAGTCCTGCTTGATTTCTTGCCTTTGAAACACTTCCTTTGTTCTTCTTCAGCACACGAGCAAGTTTTCTTTCATCCCGTGGTGTTAACTTCTTCGGTCTATCAGTCTTCCTTTTATTTTCATTTTTATAAGGATTACTGATAAAGTTTGAAACTGTATTGGGGCTCACCTGCAACAATCGAGCAATCTCTCTGACTCCTTTACCATCATTTTGATATGCGGAAATTTGCACGTTTTGCAAATTGTTCAAAGGTATTCCTTTAGGCATTTCTGAGAACAAAGAAACAACGTAACTTTTAAACAAATTAGATTTTTTTGACAGAAAAGGATAAACAAAGTACAAAATCACTTTCTACTTTTTTTACGCATCGGAAATTATATATACTAATTTTCTTAATAATATTAGGGATAGATGTTTAATTTTTGCTTAAAATGAAAACAAGGGCCATTAAACTAAATCTGCATAAATATCTGGTAGTTAGGAGAAAATAAGAGATATTAATTGGCAAAAAGACACTGTCCTTCTACTTTTTTTACGCAGTGTAGCAGTTCATGGATTTTAATCAAATTTAATTTCAGTATATTGTCATTCGTATTGTGAGAGACAACAAATTTATCGCACTTCATTCCTGAAGAATTTTTATCTCAAACTATGGGCCACTAGTTAAAACGATCAGTCTGTTATAAATCAAAATAAAATGCCATAATATTAATTCACTTTAATTATAAAAGTTTAAACTTTACTAACATACATATACATGTACTTATATATTAAAACATACTTCGGCACAAATTTATTCCACTTTATTTCTAAAGAGTTTCTAATCTGAAACTATGAAACACTAGTTAAAACGATCAATCTGTTATGAACTAAAGTAACATGCCAATTTGTTATAAATTAAAGTAAAATGCTATAATATTAATCCTCTTTAAGTAAAAAAGTTTAAACTTTACTAACTTTTACTTATAGATAAAAATATAAATTTGCACAACTTTATTCCTAAAGAATTTCTAAACGATTAAACGGTTAAACGATGAACAGTGAAACTATCAATCTCTTATATATATATATATATATATATATATATATATATATATATATATATAAGTAAAATGCCATAAATACCAATCTGTTATAAATCAAAGTAAAATGCCATAAATACCAATCTGTCATAAATCAAAGTAAAATGCCATAAATGCCAATCTATTATAAACCAAAGTAAAATATTATAATATTTGTCCACTTTAAGTATAAAATTTTAACTTTAATGATTTGTACTTATAATACTTTGCATAGATTTATTCCATTTTATGTCTAAAGAATTTAATTTGAAACGATGAAACAATAGTGAAAACGACCAGTCTTATAAATCAAAGCGAAATACGATAATATTAATCCACTTTAAGTATAAAGTTTAAGCTTTATTTTGCTCAGATATCTTTTCTTGACCTATCAGAAAAGTGGAATTTTCAGACAATTGAAGTTAGAAAAAAAATTCTCCATATCTTTAATCATGGTTGCTAGACGGTGGTTTGTAAACAGAATGTTACCAGGTTTCTTATAGCAGCCGTACTTTTCAACAAACAATATAGAAATAAGTACGAAAGAAGCTAAAAAAGATTTAATATATCGATCTCGGTATTAGTTAGTTAGCAACAAGAGGACTTCCCAACTTTTCTCTCCCTACTATTCTCTGCGCTGCCTTTGACGCAGTGATTTCTTTTGATTTCGAATCGATTTTTTTTTTACTACCCTCCCCTTTTTTTCCAATGAAAAAGTAAAAAAGAAAATAAAAAAATGAAAGAAAGAAAGAGGAACGAAGAGGAACCATATAAAAAATAAAATTAAAATAAAAGGCAAAAAAATTTCAACTCTAACCTACTGATCTCAGTAAAAGATCTGGAAAAGTCAGTTTCAAAAGAAGATATTCTTTGTTTTTGATCTTTACTAATTTTTTTTATTTTCCTTATAACTCTCAGTTAGGGAAAAAAAGGATCCACAAAGTTCACAAATGAAAAGAAAAGTTAAAAGGGGAGGGGAAAAAAGAGTAGGATCATAGTTTACATCATAAAAACTACATTCCTTTCATTTTTTCTCCTTCTGTCTTTTATTTTGCAGCAGTGCCTGTGGCTAGCTGGCTTAGAAATCCATCCTTCTAATGATTTGAAATACACTGAAAGAGTTTAGAGGCGGCGAGGGTGAATAGAGGAAATGTTTTTGTTTTGAACGTGAATCCTCTTCCTCCAACTTATAAATATATATATAAAATCTCCCGTTTGTTTGTGTCTTTCAGAGTGCAACTTTAATTCAAAAAGCTACTTTTGAAAATGGCTTCAGGTGTACTCTTGTTTAAGTGGTTTTTCATTATTGTTTTTCTTTTATACATGCGAATTTTTCTTCACTTGATATTTTACGGTCACCCATTCTTGAAGCAGAGCGGATGTTTTGTAATATTTAAAGAAGTAGAAAGGCCGAAGTAATGAGTGGAAGACGTAGAAAAAAAAGTTGGTGGAGGAAACAGAATTTAATCAGCTCGCGTATAGATGGATCAAGTGTTTGCTTTGTTCTTCAATCTCGTGAGGTTTTTCCATTTGTCTTCGGCTTTTCTAAGGATACTTTTAAGTGGAAAATGGCTTATTGACTCACATTTTAAATGTGTTTGGGAAATTCATTTCGTGTTATTGTTTCAACTTACTTTATTTTGTTTGAAATTGATTATATTGAGATGCTTTTAATATAAAAGATTAATTATCTAATGAAATAGTTAAGTGTTTTTTCTTAGTCATTATTTTTTCTTAAAAGATTAAACAAATCAAATCTTAACAAATGCAATTGAACTATTTTCAACATTACTGAAGATTTATTAAGTGCTATAATTCAGGATCAAATTGGAACAACTTTGATGTGGAGGATTTGTATCTAATTACAAAAAAATTAATCAATATTGCTGTATTTACAAATGAAACATATATGTCTTTTAATCAGTTTATAAGGCTATTTTAATGTCAATATATCACAGCTTTTTATAGGACTTTAAGTAGGATATCTCTAAAGATTTACTGTTTAGCACTACATATTGATTTCTACAAGAAAAAAAAAGATTTAAACAAAATGTCTATTTTGAACTAACGACATTCAATAAACTATAGAACTTTAAGGGGAATATCTCAAAAGATTTACCGTTTAACACTATATAGTGTTTTCTAAAAAAAATGTCTATTTTGAATTAACGACATTCAATAAATTATAGAATTTAAGTAGGATGTCTCTGAAGATTTACAGTTTAACACTACACACTGGTTCCTGAAAAAAACATGTTTATACAAAATGACTATTTAGAATTAACAAAAAAAATTATTTATTAACTCCATATAATGGCATAGGGGTAACGCGTTGTCCCCGTGATCTGGGAATCCCGGTTCGGGCATGGCTGTTCTTCTGTTCTATTTGTGAGATATGTGAATGTCCTCCCCCCTGTAAAAGGGGGTTGTGCAAGCGAATGTATCGCATTAAGTAGCAAAGTTGCACTCTTGGCACTAGTTGGCGCTACTGAAAAGACAGACGTTCACTTGGCTAAAATTGCTGACAGGTCTGTCAGTGGGCTTCTAAAGTGCCATAAGTAACAACAACAACAATATATAATGATTTCAGGGGCATTTAAAAATTATAATGAATTGCTTTACATTGGAAAATGAATTCAAATAGTTGAAAATCTAGCTAACAGCAGGTAAGTTGAAGTTATAGAAATTGAGTTGGGTAACTTGTAAGGCTGGAAAAGGGATGATATGGGAACTTTATTAATTTTCTTTAGTTCTTAACTGAACTTTAACTACATTATGGATTTCAAACAGTGCTTCATTCATTTATTGCAGAATTAAATAACTCAAAACTTCTTTTAGAAAGCCAGCGATTGAGAAGTGTTCTACTAAAGAAGTCTGTATTTGAGAATTATCCACATTCAAATAAATTTTATACAAATAAATTGTTTTAGAAAAGCATGTACAAAAAGAAAATAAATAATTGTACGTTTTAAAATTTACTTTTTGTTGTCCAGATGGATGTTTATAAGCTTAAATCGTACTGTAAGGCATCTGAAGTACACAATTTGAAATTTATTTGTTTCATTAAATGACTCATATTTGCTGAGGCAAAAATTAATAGTTCTTAGAAATTCTAAATGCAAATTATTATTTTGTGACTATTGAATGTGCTAATAAGAGCTAATAAGATAAATCCTTGTTTACATATACCGTAAAAGCACTGTTGATAAGGCGTCAGTATATATCGAAAACATATCTACTAATCAAATATAAATGAGAAATTTCGATCCTATATCCAAAATTGTTCATATATTTTCTGTACAATAATAAGTAGAAAATCCTCATAAGATCATTCCCCGTTACTCATGGGCCATTAAACCCGGTATGGCTGCATTAGATGACTCCTGTTTACTTATTTATCTCTCTTTATTTATACCGACTCTTATGAGATCGTTGACCCACTGTTCATGGACATCGATCGGAAATAAATCATTTTTATCACATCCCCCCTATATAAGATTCCTCCATGCATCATTGGAATCTGCGCTGATCAGCAATAACATGCAATTGATATTACTTTATGTGGCATCATTTGTCATGTATTGAAGTTGTTTCTGCAGACAATAAACATTAATTTGATTTATATATTTTTTTTATTTCAGGTCACACCTTTGAAAAAGTTTATTTCACTTCACCCTCCATGCTTAATGAATAAATATATTTCATCTATATATTTATATATGATAGATTTATGTATGTTTATCCATCTATATATTTCAAATTTGCTTTAAAACTCACATTTACATTAAGAAAAAACTCTACTAATTAATCTTAAAAAAACTCTAAGTATTAAAATAACTTTTATGAAAGCCGAATGGAATAAATATAGAAAGCCCCAAGATTAATTGAATGCAATGTAAAATTGTAAAAAAAAAGTAATTAAAAATCATGGCGTTCTGTCGATTTTATGTATTACTAATAACTTACCAGAACTTGAGGTGTTGAAATGTAACTGTGATTCGCTTCTTTAAACCTGAATTACTGTAAGTCATCTGATGTACACAATTTTTGCATAACCCATAAGAAAAAAAAATTCTTATTAATTTTCAAAATCGTATAGTATGATTAATAAGTGAAATTTTCTTATTAAATCATCATCAGGTAATACATAACGTCATCTACTGGATTTATGGAAACAACAATATTTGAAATAAATTTTTATGAGCTAGATTATTAATATATAGATCATTGAAGAAACATCATTATTCTTAATTATTTTTTACATAATGTTGTAATCTATTGCACAGTTTTCGGAAACTTTGAATTTATAATTAATCAGTTGTTGAACATTGTTGTTCAACTTGGTTGTTGAATTATACGTTTATGAATGAAAATCATTGCACATTTTCACTTCTATAACACAATCGAGGATATGGTTTTTCTGATAATTTTCCATGTTTTCTAAAATATTGAAGCATATAGAGTAATTCACGTAATTTTATAGTCCCAAGGCTTTTATAATTGCCTATGAATCTTACATATAAATTTTCGCTGTCTCATAGATTAGCGTAGAACAACGACTTTTTGGTGTTGTAACAAAAGACGTAATAAATTCAAAAATTAGATAGTTAGAGAGCTTTTAATTTCTTGAGCATTAATTAACTTATTGAATTTTTTTTTTGACGTAAATTTTTGTCATTGAACGTTTTTATCGAATTCAGAATACAGAAAGAGCGAAAGATTGCAAGGTACTATTGTTATCCATCGACTAAGTGGTTTCAAAATTTTTATTATTTTGAGCTTGAACAATATTTACTCATCTGTTATTTTCTTTTAAATCATAAGTAAAGAAAATGAAGAGACTTAATAGATAAATACAGTCAAGAAATTCCCCGAAAGACAAAAGAGAGAAGTATTGTTGAATATATAGATCCTGCTCCATGTTTCTTGCATTATTGCTAATACGACTCATTCAGATATTGAATTCACGAATCATATTATAATTATAAATTGTGATTACTGAAATAATATAGAAAGATATAAATATATTATTTAGCTGTGTTTAACTGATCTAGTTCATAATATTATTATATTCGAAATTAGTCATTTTAGTTAACGAAAAATATAAATGTCGATAATCAATGTAATGAAACTGTATTGGAAAACAAAAGTAAGTTGACGTCAGAGGTACTTATTTTAGTTCCAAGTAGATAGAAAATTGATTGCTTCATAAGAATTTATATTTTTTGTATCGTTAGCATCAATTCTTATCGACCATAGTAATAAATATTTAATAAAAAGATGTAACATTCTGAGCTAAAGTTTTGAGTTTTGCTTTGCATCTTTTACCGAAAAACACTGTACTCACGATGAGAGAGTAAATATTTTTTTTCTTGTAGAAATAGGTTTGTATTGTGTGATGGATATATCTGTTGTTGATAAATCTGTCTGCATTTTACAAGTGTGTAGTTCGCATAGACATAGATTCCAGGCAGATAATTGGGTGTCAGGCATTGATGCAAACGTAAAATTGATGGCGTCAGGCATTTATGCGTTGTATGATTTTACTGCACATTTATATTGTTGTTAAGATTAAAGTCATACACCAGATTTATAGCATTTATGAAATGGGCCAGGTAGACCAGATTTATGGAGTTAGGAATTTAATAGATTTCAATATATAATTACAGTCCAATATTATTAGATCAACACGATTATAATTTGATAGAGTCATTAGTCACATATGCAACTAATTTCCACTGATGTGGTCGTAAAATATCTGTAGGAGAACACGTTTTATTGATGATTCTTGTGGAGTTAGCGACAGCGGTAAAAATCTTCTGCCATTTCAGTAGCGAATATCAGAAATTGGTTCATTCTTTTATCAGATTATAATTATAGGATCGTGAATTCAGATAGACCAACTCCTACAAAAACGAATAAAATTATCAATCACGGATTGATACCAAGAATTTTCAAATATCATTAAACAAGTAGACTATTCCATCCGAATAGTCTACAAGACTTGGTACTGTATCAGGTGTTCTACGACTTCGCAACATTTGAAATAAGGTAGTATGCCTATGTCATGTAATCTGTAACTGTATAGCAGAACATGTAATTGTAAACCTCATTGCTTGACAAGTCCAGTATATTTGTGGTGTAAGATTCATAAGCCAGTTAACAGAGTCTGAACAAGGGTGATCACTTTTGTCTAGTGGTTAGGTTACGAGGCTACGGATCATAACGTCGCGGGTTCTGCCCTTGGCAATTCAATCACCACATGTTCATTCAGTAATAGTAAATTTTAAGACAGAATTTCAGTTATACGAAGTATTAATATCATGCATTAGCGATAGGATTTTTATTTCATCTCGTTCATCAAACCTTTAACCTGGATTTAGTAGCAATTCCTGATTGTATCTATCGTTAAAAAAATTAGTTCAGAAATTTTCAAAATGAAAGGATTTGCTGAATCACTGAAATGAATTTCGCTTGCTTATCAAGCGCATAATTGGATTGCAAAGTATCGATCTTATGATCTTTTTAAAATTGTGAAAACATTGTAAAATTTAAACTAATACAAACTAAATCTCATTTTTATCTACAAAGATAAAATGCCAGTCTTAAAAAATAAACTTATAGCATTAAATTAAAATTTGAGTTAAAAGATTATTAAAATAATATTTTACAGTACACATTTGTTTTATTTTTATTGACCGCTTTTGGCTACCAATTAATCCGTCAGGTTAATGATAGCTCCAATATTATATATTTAGTGTAACTTGTATTATATATTAGTGTATTATATATTTAGCGTAACCGGAATAGCTTCTTCAGCAAAACATTTTTAAGAATCAAATTTTGATAGACAGATATAAACATTGTAGAAAACTTAAAACATTAAGTTCAATATTTTATGCGTTTTCCTAATTTCCCGTTATATGCTCTGATATTCGAACTTTAAAACTAAAGTGATTAAATTCCAGTTGATACATATTTAAAAAAAATATTTGCATAGAGAAGAGAATCGTGCAGAATTGAAATGTTATGTGTACCTACAGAATATATTTTTATGATTTATAAAATATCTTAAATGATTATACTGTAAAAAAATTCTCTAATATTTTCCATAACATTCAATTTTAATACAAAAAACTTCAAATGGTGTAAAAATTTTTATTTTATTTTGTTTTAATCAATAAATATGCTCGTTAAAAATCATGAAATCAAAAATGTTCTTTTTATTCAAAAGAATTATATTCAGTGAAAAATTATTGACACTCATATTTTTGGATAAATAAATAAACGCAGTTTTTATCTTTTAAAACCGAATCTGACCTAGTTATTTAGTTATGAATATGACTATTTCAGATCGAACAACAGTTTTATATAATAGGTCCGATGTCGTTGGAAAAAAAGCTAAGCGCTGATGAATGTCTTTTTCTTGAGTCACTCAATGGTGTGGTATAAAATCTCGGTTTTTATAAAATAGTGATATGCAGATTTTCATAATTCAAAAAAGAAGAGTATGGCATTTGTCATTAGTGTTTCAAGAATATTTAGTTTGATAAAAATTAAAAATTATAGAATCGATAATGCGTACAAAAATAAAAATTCTTTAATTCTCAAAGCATTTATTAATTTAACTGCATAAAATATAATTATTTATTCCATTGAAACATTTCACTTGTTCAACTATTATTAAAAAGTATTATTAGTTTATTACACAAAGTACTATTGTACAACTATTACTAATTATTACTAAACCATTACTAAAAGTAGATGTTGCGACCTTATTAGAGGATATATCTTACATATATTAAAATATAATTACCTTAACTAACACATAATTATGGATGTATTAATATAGATATTTTAAATGTTACAGATTCCCTTATTTCCATTTATTTTTCTAGTAAATATATTTCATACTAGCCGCCTTTGGCGACCAGCCGGTTCGCCAGTATTACCGTTCACTACAATTTTCAATTAAATATTTTAAGTAACTGGTCTCTTAATAGATTCTCAAACAAAACATTTTTAATCTTCAAATTTTGATAGTCAGACCAAACTTATACTGTTTTTTAGATCGTTTCTTTCAATTTACTATATATATTTTGCTAATTTGTTGTCATTTCCGGTAAAACTTCAACTTTAATTTAAAGTGGAAATGATGAATTTGCAATTAATATAAACATATTTTTAAATAAAACCAAGCATTTTATTTTATTTATCATCTTTATTGTTATTTATTTATTTATTATTATTATTGAATATGTGCATTGCAAATAGAGTCGCTCGGTTTTTAATCTTATGTGAACTAAAAAATATTTTTCATAATTTATGTAATATCTCAAAGAATAATTCAACAAAAATTTCTCAGATTCAGCATAAAATTTAGTTTTTAGTTTTGCTTTCAAAAGGATTGAAATGAAATCAATAATAATATTTTGTTCCGGCCTATAAATATATTTCAAAAATTATGAAGTCTAAATTTAATGCAGTAAGGTATCATGTTCTGAGAAATATTCTGGACACGCAAAATTTTAAATAAATGAATGAATGTTTCTGTTTTGCACGATCAACTATGACTTATTTATGAAGTTTTGAATGTTGAAAATTTAGAAAAACTCAACATTTTCATAATCTTAGTCCAATTAATCTTTAGAAACAAGCGCGCTGATTGGCGTATTTTCTTTGAAACGATAGATGGAAAATCTAAAATTATCCTTTTTTTATTAAATAGTGATATTCAAATTTTCATAAATCAGTCAGTTTAAGTTATTGATTTAGTTGATTGGAAATTAGCTCTTATTATTTAAAATATTAGTGTTTCACGAACATTTTGTTATTCGTAATTTCCACAGCAGAAGCTTAATGTAAAATCAAAAATTCGTTATTTATTAGAGCATTTATTAAATCAAGTTACATAAAATATAATCATTTTCCATTTAGACCATTTTAGCAGATCTGTGACTTACTAAAGGTTTACAAATCAGCTGTGTGGTTCATATTAAACAAAATTTGCCTTAAAATATAACTGATTTATTGGATTAATAATATAGAGAGTGTAACAGATCATAAAATAATTTTTCTTGAATTTATTTTTTAGAAAAAATAATATTTCATATATATTTCCTTTCCTACAGACACGTGCGGAAAATTATATTTTTGCAGATTTTATTTCTAAAAAGATTTAATTTATTTTTAGTTGGAGCTTTAATCAATGTGATGGCAACACTTTGAAAAAAGCAAATTTTTTCCCATGAAAACGAAACGTGCTCGTGCAGCGTAAATTTTATTTTTATTTTGTACGAAAAAAATTGTAAAAAAATATTTATTTAAAAATTTATTAAAAATAGAAATTTAATTTTAAGGTTAAAACATTGGTATCATTTAAAGGATAAATTTTTGATCTTTAACTTCATGTAAAAATCTTTTTTGTGCGGTAATAATTTCGGAAGTTATAGCAGAAACACGTCAAAATTTCGCTTAATTTTTAAATAAACAAAATTCTAATTAAAAATTCGAAAAAATAACCCCCAGGTGCACATTCCCGGCGTCCAAGGTATGCACGTGCCAAATTTGGTAGCTGTAAGTTGAATGGTCAGGCCTGTAGAGCATCAACACACACACGCACACATTGAGCTTTATTATAAGTATTACATAGAACAAACACATCAAAAGTAAACATAACTTCTCAATAGTTGCCAAAAACAAAAGAGAGAAAAATGTAATTAGTAAGCAGACGATATTTAGAAAAATACAGATATTTAGACTGGAAAATGAAATTATCTGAAATTAACCATACGCGCGGACGATATTTGCAAAAGTAAAAATATTCAAACCTGAAAAGGAAAATATATGAGTTATTCCATCAATAAATGCCATAAGTTTGTTCATCTCTTCATTATTTTATGGGTCATTAAACATCAAAATGGGTCCGGGACTAAATAAACACCCTGTATAGAGAGTGTAAAAGATCATAAAATACTTTTTCTTGAATTTATTTTTTAGAAAAAATAATATTTCATATTTGTTTCCTTTCCTACAGACACGTGCCGAAAATTATATTTTTGCAGATTTCATTTCCTAAAAGATTTAATTTATTTTTAATTGGAACTTTAATCAATGTGATGGCAACACTTTGAAAAAAGCTAACTTTTCCCATAAATGCGAAACATGCTTAATTTTAATTTTTATTTTTTACGAAAAAAATTATTGAAAAACATAGTTAAAATATTTATTTAAAAATTCATTAAAAATAGAAAATTAATTTTAAGGTTTAAACATTGGTATGATTTAGAAGATAAATTTTTGATCCTTAACTTCATGTAAAAATCTTCTTTGTGCGGTAATATTTTCGGAAGTTATAGCAGAAACACACCAAAATTTCGCTTAATTTTTAAATAAATAAAATTCTAATTAAAAATTCGAAAAAATATCCCCCAGATGCACATTCCCGGCCTCCAAGTTATTCACTTGCCAAATTTGGTAGCTATAGGTTGAATAGTCTAGCCTGTAGAGCGCCAACACACACACACACACACGCACACACACACACGCACACACACACACACACACACACATTGAGCTTTATTATAAGTATAGATTTATTTTGTTTCATAGACGCATAAAATTTTTTCTTTTCTAAATTTAGTTCAATTGATAAAAGCTTATTTTTGTCTTGTAAATATGACGAGCAATTTATATGTTTTTTTTTACTGGGAAATATGTTGTTTGAAAATATAATTAAAATTTGAAAAATGTGTAGGGCTAAAAAATATGTATCATTGAACACGTAATCCTTTTATGCAAAATTCATTTGAAAGTTATCGTCGAAAGAAATTTAAATTTCGCTTTATTTTTAATTAATTCGAATTCTAATTAAAATATCAAAATGGACTCCAAGCTGCATATTTACATCGTCCAAAGTATATATGTTCGAATTTTGGTAGCTTTAGGTTAAACACTTTTGCATGTAGAACACCAAAACACAGACAGACACAGAGCACACATTATCTAATTATAAATATAAATGGAGACGTTTCTATTCCACTAAAATTTAGATAAAGAGAATTTTATTTAAAAAATATATATAGTTAAAATATTATTTTATATATATTCATCCCCTGCTTTTAGAATTTAATTAAATTATGACTAATTAGTTAACTGAAAAAGCAAAAAAAAAAATCTTTCTTAATTTGTCGCACTGTTATCTTCAAGAAATTTTGCAATTATATCAGCTTTCAAAAGTATAAAAGCAATCAAATTAATCATTGAATAGATTGCACTATGGCCTTTTAAATCCTCTACAGAATTCATTAGGTTTCATAATCGAGCAATTGGGTTAAAAAATGGTTCATGTTTAACTATCCAGACTAATTATCTCTGTTAGTCATTACTTCACGCAAAAATTTAGTGAATAAAGACTTCGACTTAATGAATGCGAAATTAATTTCATTAAGTGTGTAAAAAATGAAACCTGGAGTAAAAAAATTATAGACACCAATTGACTAATTCTACATATTTTTCTCTTAAAGAAATAATCCTGGATATATAATATCTGAAAGAAAAATGAAAACTGTCTGTGGATTATGTGTGACAGTTCATGTAATTATTGCAAAAATCTTTGCAAGGGTTTGCTATTAAAAGGATTAAGACACAGAAAATATAATTAAAAGGAAGACTAAGTTCTTTCGCATGATGAACAAGTAAACACACTTTCTAAAAAAATCGGACATTGTTTAAATGAGGCGCTGAAATTTATAATGGTTGTGTTAAAAGGAAAAGGAAATTAAACCGTTCACTCTCCCCCTTTTTTTTGAAACATTTTTCCTCAGAATTTCTAATTATCTGGAAATACGTGCAAAGAAATTATTCCATAAAATTTATTTTGCCATTGAAAAAAAGGTTTTTAAGAGGGAAAATTTAGTGTTTTTTAATAAGAATGAAACGATTTTAAATTATTAATTTAACTTTTTTTAATTGCATTTCGTTAATTGATTGTTTGAAAAAAAATGATTGATTTGATTGCTGAATATAGTACGTTATTAAGCTATCAAGGTTTTTATGATTAGCAGTTATTCCTTTAATATGTAATAAAAATCCTAGTGTAAATTTTTTTATACTTTAAGTAATTGATTCAAAGTATTGATCTTTAAGTTCCCCAAGCTTAATTGAATAAGAAGTTGCAAAGAAAATCATTCTTAAGTTTACTTAATAGTTCAAATATTTTTTTTATTAAAATGCATCGTAGTATTAGAAGAAGAATTATGAATTTTTGCTTAGTGATTTCTGAAAATGAATACACCTTTTTTTGCTCAATATTAAGAAATACACTAAGATGAAGGAAATAAAAAGAAACTGAATATAAAAATCATCAAAATCAAAATTCCTTTAATTCAATTTTGCTTAGCTAAAGCCCTTTTTAAATTTTATACAATTCAACAAAAGAAAAAAATTTATAATTATTAAAATTTTTATGTATTAATAACTTTAATTTCACTAATATATTTCAAAAAATTCGGTCGCTTAATGCCAAATTTATCGAACTTTTTGAAAATCTAATATTTTAAACAAATTAAGTTTGCATTCAGACATCATTAATTAAAATAAATGGCTGCATAATGTCTAAAGTATGCATCCTTTTCGTATTTGGAGGAATTCTATTAGTAAAACACATTTGTAAATTATCTTTTGCAACAAAAGTTCTTCATTCTATATATAGGATAGAATTATCCTAATAATGGATGGAAATTATTTACAAAATCGTAAAAAAAGAATGCTGCAGAAGTATAAGTAAATAGCATATGACCTTTTTTCTCATCATCATTAATGAGAACTAATGACTGTTATCATTTCTCTAAAATATTAAAAATACTGATTTTTTAAATTAATAAACAAAGATGTTCCATTTAATTTTATAAACTTTCCTTTTTAGTTCATAATTTTATTTGAAAAATTGAATTCCAAACTGAAAAAATACTATTTATTTCTAATACATTATTTTAAAAAATATTTATTTCTAATATATTATTTCTAACAAATATTTATTTCTAATATATTATTTTTAAAATAATATTTATTTCTAATATATTATTTCTAAAAATATTTATTTCTAATATATTATTTCTAAAAAAATATTTATTTCTAATACATTATTTCTAAAAAAATTAGATAAATACATAAAGCTACCATATTTATTACAAAGAAATTAGTATGTTTTATAAATTTTAAATAATATTTCTGAAGTGTGGGGAGTAACATTTTTTTAAAGTTATTTCCGTGTAGCATTTTCTCGAAAAATAAAAATCTATTAGAGTTCAGAAATTCGATTTGATTCTTGAATGTTTATATATTTATAAAATTTAAAATATAATATTTATTGCTTTTAAAAAAAACTATTATGATATTTCTTTATTTTTTTAAAAATTACTATAGTATTTGTTGCGATAATTTATAAGAATATTATATTATCTGCAATATAAATAAACTAATAATTTATCATGCCATCCATAATTTATTAACCTTAAACAAATATCTAGTTATTTTTTGTTTGTTTGTTTGTTAAAATATGACCTGTTTAACAAAAAATTTATCATCAATAAAGAATTTAAATAAGAAACATATATGTTTTAATTCTTATTCAATGCATCGTAGAAAATCTATTAATATTATTATCACAATACGTTTGTCTATTTCTTTTATATATGTGTATTTATTATGAGCTCAAATTAGCAACATTAGATGCAAAAATAATTCTTATCCATATACTGCTTTATAAGGCTTTAAGGAAATGTCGTTTGTAGTTTGTGCATGCCATTAGAAATAGAAAATTCAATTTTTACACGCCTTGCGAACTGTCAATTTTCCGCTGTGTCACATAATTAACATCGATATGTAATGCTTCCAAAACATGAAACTTATCTAGAAATCCCGCTCATTTGAAATTTAATTATTCTTTCATCAAGGAAAAGGTTTAAAAAATATCTAAGAAAAAGAAAAAAATTAGAGCCTTAGTAAATGCTATTCATTACCACCTCTGTGATAAAATTAATGATGCTTAATATGTTTTTTTTTTCTGTCGTTCAAAAAACGATTTCTCTTGCGTTTTTATTTAAAAAAAATTAAGTAAATGTGGTAAAAACTAAGAATATTTTTTGTTTGATTTTAGAAAATAATAATGAAAAAAGAAAACTTTAATAGAAAAGCGAGCACACCCGTCACTTGTAATTGAACTTCTGACACTATCTTTTATTTTCGAAGAACTTTTCCTCATTTTTGTACAGCAGTGGTGTCAGTCAAGAATTTTTTTTTTCTTTTATGTATTTAAAAGCAAGAACGAAGAAAAAAATAATTCTCCAATGGTTTAAAAATTTCGATTTTAGAAATGAAAAAAAAGTGTTCTGTTAATTATAATTGAAATGTTGCAGTAAGCTCTGCAATTTTTGTTAAACAAACATAATAGTTTTCATCCAAGAAGTTGTTAAAACGTCAAAAGTATCTTGTCTTATCAAAAATAATATATTCTACACATTTATTTCAAAAGGGATAAAAAATATGACTTTTGAAACAAAAAACTGTGATGTACAAACAGTTTTTTTGTTAAAAGTTTAATTTAATTTAATTTTAACAACATAATTCTGAATTTTTTTTTTTTTTTTGATATAGAAACATTAGTAAATATTCATTTGTGCTCGTTACATTTTTGAAATGAACTGATACTGTTCATCATTCAGTTATTAAAAATAAAATATTTTACTTGCATTCATTTGTGGAAATATATCATATAATACAGATTTAAGACGAATACATATGCAGTAATATGGTACTAATCAGATTTTATTTCTATTACAGCATCAAAAGACTACCGCCTGGATAA
>JAPMOR010030553.1:0-16326 GCA_026543865.1 Argiope aurantia | reverse complement strand
AAAAAAAAAAAAAAAAAAAAAAAAAAAAAAAACAAAAAAAAAAACAATTAGGATTTCTGTATTTATGGTAGCGTAATGAAGGTAAATGGCACCTTAGGCAAAATATTATTTTTCACACTTCCGCAATAAAACTGTCTTTTAGATCACTATTTGAAAATATAGTTTTCTATAATCCGTCACTATGCCTGTTCTACCTAGTTTGAAGTTTTCAGATAAGCTAAAAAAAAGCACCATAGAAAAAAAAAAAAAAGTGGTGGTTTGCTTAAAACTTTTTCACAACTTCTCTAATATAGGTGTTGTTCTCCTCCCTTCCCATCCATCAAATAAATTTTTGGATCCTAGGTAAGGTCACGAATTATTGTTTCCGATTGCATTATCAAACTATTGTTACGAAATACGGAAGTGAATCTAGCATTTTTGCTAATTTAAGCGATCTTCGGCGATTACCAATTGCCATGTGGTTAATACACAAGTACCCAAAATCAAATATGTATTTTGGACATATTTTTCCCGATCGATTGAAATCAAAATTTGACATGAAACTACCTTTGTAATCACAAGAACCTATACCAAATTTCATTTATTTGAATCAGTACGTTTTTGAGTTATTTAAACACGTTTTTATATGTTTTTTTGAGTTATTATATAAACGAACAGGAAGTGAAGCCTTTGACGAATTTTGTTCAAAACTTGATATGGATCGACATTTTAGATTCTAAGCATGTGTACAAAATTGTGCGTGTGATTTTAAGTCCATATTCCAAATTTCATTTAAGTGTTTAATTTAAAGCGTTTTTAGTTAAAGTATTCACAGACATTAACTAACATTACAGACTGATGTTAATTAAAGCTTTATATTCCTTTTTTCATAACCATTTCACCGTCAAGTACAATATACTACGATATACTACTTATAAATACTACGATGTAATAAACAATCTTGGCAAACCAAACCTCAAGTGTCATGGGTCAGGAGACTCGTTATTTACCAATCACAAACGAATAAAACGTAATATTTACATAATTGTTTTTGTATAATAGATAGATATTCGAATTTGTATATTGTATACCAATCTCGAAATAGCAGCCCGGAATATCGTAGACAGATTCTTTCATACACCAGAAGGAGATACTCTGTCATTGAAATCTTATCTAATTGCTTCCGTCTGATTTTAAAAAAGTAGCTCTAGTCTGTTTTTTGCCGAGCTAAAAGTAAAAATAATAATAAAAAATAATTAAAAAAAAACTGTCCTCATGTCCATTGACCGTAAACATTAGTCACGCTCACCCGATATACAGGATTATAATTGAAACCGACCTCTTGGTCTTCGTAAATGGCATCAAATTGACCGATGCGATGACAGCCTCGACATTTGCACACTAACCTTGTTGGAAAAAAAAAAGTGCGAACGTGACATTTGCCCATCCCTCTTCTAGTTACTCATCCTCCATTATCGCTCTCTCTCTCTCTTTTTAAATTTATTTATTTCGGTTTCGGCGCTTTAGAAGCCGTCTTTTGGCACCCAAACCCGAACGGAAAATAAAAAAATAAAGAAAAGATCCCGTAACTTTTCCTTTCACTGCAGATCGAAGGGAATTAAGAAAAAAAAAATTATATCAAAAAAATGTGCACCTCTGAGCAGCTCTTCCACATGTGTGCTGCTGCCATTCGGGCATTCATAAAATTGTGACTCCTCCTCTTCTGTTTACTTTCTCAGTTTCATTTGTCCGTATCCATGATTCTTACTTTTGTTCTTTCCTCCTGATTGGGCCTGCAGGGTGCGTCTCCACATCGCGTAATCTTTTTTGGTTTTAGTGAAGTGGTCAGGAATTTTGTATTTGCTTTGTTGTGACAATTCCGATTTTTGATCCATTGTCCTGGAGTTATACTTAATAACCTGATTTTTATTCAAAATAAATATAGTAGAGTAAGACTATCAAACTTGCGACTCCACAGGTTGATGAGCCATAATGGAAATTTTTGCGACCCTTCAAATTATTACAAGAAAAGAGGGAGGGAGACCAATGATTTCATGATAGTGCAACAAAAAAAATAATAATTTTATATTATGACGAATCTAAGATTCACTACATGCTTAGTAGTATCAAAAGTATTTCATACTATAAAATCTATAAAAAATTAGCAATTTGAAATGACCGCGAGATTATATTAGCAACAGTTCTCAGCTTTCGTAAATTAATCCTTTGCACTCGGATGAATAATCCGATGTATAATTATTCAATTAATACATGGATTTCTTTATTTCACCAAAAAATAAATACATACAACTGTTTTAAGTTGAGTTTCCCTGAAAAAGGAATCGATATCTTTAACATTCTATAGGTATTTTTAATAATTAAAATTTGAAAATAAATAAATAAAAATGTCAAAATGATGCACTGTCTTTAATGGTGTTTGAGAGAAGACATCCGACTGCAAAGGGTTAATTTGAAGACTTCTGTCGAATTTGTTGCTGCCATTTATTTTATATCAGTTTTGGAATTAGTCTTTGCGAGCAAGATATCTCTCGAAGTAAAAAGATAGCGGCGATGAAGAATTATCGTAGATAGAAAATATCAGTTTTACTGTAGATCTGGATCTTTTCTAATGTTACGTTTCCGAAATAAATCCTGGTACTTTTCCGTTAGCCTAGCGCAAGCGAAAAATCGCCAAATAATATATAATTCCGCCAAATTCGTGTTTGGTTTACAATCCGTTAGCCGGGCACAAGCGAAAAATCGCCAAATAATGTAGAATTCCGCCAAATTTCTTAGGTCAAATTCGCGTTTGGTTCACAATTGGCGACATTTGCTCCCGGCTAACGGAAAAATACCTAAATCTTTATTTCTATCTAAATTGAAAGATGATCACCATCCTTATTCGAACAATAAAACATTTCCGCGACTCTTTATCCAGAACTACTTAAAATTTTTTCTCTCGCCAACACTTTTTAATGAAAAAAAAAAAAAAAAAAATTTGCGAACTGTAACATATTTCTTTTATATATATAATGTGTTATTTTAAAATGTCTTATTCAATTATTTCATAACAGTAATTTAGGAAATGTGGTATTATTTTGATATAATTTAATTCAAGGCCGATTTTTTAAAAGTCTGGCCCGTACTTGGAAATTCATCCATTGTTTTAACCTGTCGGAAAAAATAAAGGCTTTTCCGTTTCCAACTCTCTTATTTCTTAGTACTAATTTTACTTTGAAAATGTAACTTTAAAAAAATGAAATGAATTTTTAAATTTTTCCCGATCTTCGATTTCGATTGGAAAGCTTTTTTAAAAAAAATAACAACATTTTTTTATAAATATTAATAATCAACAAGATTATTAGTATTTTCAATTTATATAATTTAAAAAAAAATAGTATTTTGTTTTAAATTTTTGTCCGAATCCACGATTGATAATTCGAAAGTTGGCATCGAAGCCAGTCAAAGAATGTTATATATGATATTAAATTTCTTTTGCAACATTACCGAAATAAAGAAAGTAACTGTAAGGTGTCTTTTTTCAAAAATAAGAATGGAAATTAATAGGTTGATGTCTAATTATCCAATTTTCTAGATTGCTTAAAAGGGGGGAAAAAAGAATAAATAAATAAATAAAATTAAAAAATCCTCTAATAAATTTTTTTTGGGTAAAAGCGAATGTAAAAAGTGGAAGAACTAACTTTGATAGATATGTTCGAATTGTGATAGTTTAATACAGTGTTTTAAGCAGATGAAATGTAAACAAACTTGTTTTTATAATCGTTTAATTAATACGTTTAAACACATTTCTTAAATAAACAACAACAAAAAATGGAACCTTCATTGTGCCAATAGTTAATTTATTCCGATACTTCATTATGCGTCTCAGATCTGATTCCAATAAATTCGGGTAACTGTTTTACTAATATCAAATGGAGATAATAATTATTATTTTATCATTTATGCGATGGTATTTAAATTTCAAAATAAATGCATATAAAGATTTTCCTCTGAGAATTATTCTCTCACACAGAAAATTCTATATTGGCGATATTTTTTCCTATTTACTCTTCGCAATTTTCGGTTACACTAGTAAACCTTACAATGACAAATACATTTCAGGGTCAAATATTCTTTCTTTGTTCAGGGAGGAGGAAAATAAGTTAATTCAAGGACAATTTTATTTAGTTATCTGGATGTGAATCACTCATTCGTATTATGACTCAATCCAAAATCAATTTATTGTAGATTAAAAAAAGAAGAGAAAATTAAACATATCATTTTTACCGTACTAAAAAATAATAAAAATAAACAATAGTTTAAATAAATTTTTTTATTAAAATTATTGTTTATTTTATATATTTTAATTTGAAATTTATTATTATAAACATTCAATCGATTTTTCTCAAATTCTCCCCCAGGCGATGCCACTTGCCGGAATCAAAGCTTAATTCAGTTAACAAGTACGGTAGTCTAGTTTAATCATGTGATACCATATTTGCATAACAAATGCTACTACGTACGTCATTTAATTAACTTGTTCTCTTACATAGTCTTGCAAAATCAATTCTTTTTTACTTTCTCTTATATGAAAAATATAGAAAGTATTGTAATCGTCAAAAAATCGATTGGATCATTTGAAGATTCGAACCCGAGATCTTGATGAATCTTCACGTTTGAAATCTCTGTGGGTCTGAGAAACACAATTTTGAAAATGTCTGTCTGTGTGTTACAAAAATAACTCAAAAACGCTTTTGTATGCTGAAATTTGGTAAATGTTTTTTACAGCAAATATGTACATCTCTATCAGATTCTGAGTAAAATTCATTCAGAGGAAGTCTATCCGTCCGAATGTTCGAATATAAATTAGCTCGCTAACTATACCACGAAGAAAACTAGATAGATAAAATTCGGTATACATATTTAACATCTATAGTGTAGTTGCATATCAAACTTTAAGACAAATAGAACAAAGAATTGATTATATGTTGATCTATATTTTCAGAAACATGTAAACATGATAACTCAAAAACGCAACGACTTAATTATATGGAATTTTATGATTTAGAGTTTTTTTTTGCGTCAAATTTTCGTTGCAATAGGTTGGGAAAAAACGTGTCTAAAGCCCAAACTCATTTATCGGATACTTTTAACCGCATGCAGGGATTAATTGTCAAAAAACTCTCCTTTGATCATACAATACATTCAATAAAAATGCTAATTACCGCCAAAGGTTAATATTTCGTAATTAATGTATGCCAATGTTATGCAAAGCGTTTTCTGGGATAATATCTTTATTAGAATATATGGGAGAAAGTTCCGAGGAGACAAATTCCGCTGGTTCTTCCAGCAAAACAATCCTAATGGATTCAAAAAGTAAATTATATCGTTATATTTGGCATACATCAAGAGAATCATGAATTAGCTTTCATTGCACGTTTGAGAAGCACCAGCTTTACGAACTTGGATTTTCTAGTAAAATCATGAAACAGTAACAATACTTGGTGTCTTCACATTTTCTTCTTGATATATATTCGTTCTTTTAATTAATTTTATATTCTTGAAACATGTTTTATAAACATATTTTAAGTCTTATTTGAAAGTATTCTTTGTGTCAAAAATGAAACTTTTTAAACTTTATATTGTTGTATGTTAATTGTCTATCTCTGCAACAGTTGACCACGAATAATGTATAGATACTCTTGTTACATCTACATAATAGAGTATGCATTAACATAGAGTATACATAAAGTAACACTGCAGTCTAGGTATTTTTATTCTAAAGAAAGCTAATACAACGCAAGGTCGCCCCAAGAACCTTACTGACTGTTGCTAATAATTTTTTTTTAGATTTATGAAGAAAAACATGTTTCTGGAGTCCAATGCAAACAAAACGTGTGGGGGACTTTGTTTTATGAGATACATAAAAAAAAAAGAAAGAAACTGTGTATTTGGGACCTCACAGCTTAGAATAGTTTTACTTGTCACTTCGAAGCGATGAATATTATTGTTATTCCCAACAACCTGAAAAACTGAATACAGAGACATAAATAATTTTACATATAAACACAGGATGGAGGACACAGCATAAATGAAAATTAGAAAAAATAATTTTGCCTAGTTTACTTTAAGTCCAATTGAAAAAATATTCCCAGTGCCACTATTACATTTCTACTGAAATTCTATATAAATAAAAATGAAAATTCATTAATACTTTATACGCTATAGAAATTCGAACTACTCATCACATTTTCTGCAATTGTGTCATCTATACTTATAATAAAGCTCAATGTGTGTGTGTGTGTGTGTGTGTTGGCGCTCTACAGACCAGACCATTCAACCTACAGCTACCAAATTTGGCACGTGTATACCTTGGAGGCCGGGATGTGCACCTGGGGGTTATTTTTTCGAATTTTTAACTAGAATTTTATTTATTTAAAAATTAAGCGAAATTTTGACGTGTTTCTGCTATAACTGCCGAAAATATTACCGCACAAAAAAGATTTTTACATGAAGTTAAAGATAAAAAATTTATCTTTTAAATGATACTACTGTTTTAATCTTAAAATTAAATTTCTATTTTTAATGAATTTTTAAATAAATATTTTAACTATGTTTTTCAATAATTTTTTTCGTCAAAAATAAAAATGAGGATTAAGCACGTTTCGCATTCATGAGAAAAAAATAGCTTTTTTCAAAGTGTTGCCATCACATTGATTAAAGCTCTAACTGAAAATAAATTAAATCTTTTTGGAAATGAAATCTGCAAAATTATAATTTTCGGCAAGTGTCTGTAAAAAATGAAACAAATATGAAATATTATTTTTTCTAAAAAAATAAATTCAAGAAAAATTATTTTATGATCTTTTACACTCTCTATACAGGGTGTTTATTCAGTCCCCGATCCATTTTGATATTTAATGACTCATAAAATAATGAAGATGTAAACAAACTTATGGCATTTATTGATGGAATAACTCATATATTTTCCGTTTCAGGTTTGAATATTTTTACTTTTGTAAATATCGTCTGCGCGTGTTTTTAATTTCAGATAATTTCATTTTCCAGTCTAAATATCTGTACTTTTCCAAATATCGTCTGCTTATTAATTGCATTTTTCTCTCTTTTGTTTTTGGCAACTATTGAAATGTTATGTTTACTTTTGATGTGTTTGTTCTATGTAGTACATTTGTATGTGATTTTTATTCGATCGGATATTAAGGAGAATGCATACACCACAAGAGAAAGCACAGATTTTATGGTGGTCATAGAGTTAATTTCCAATCAACTAAATCACTGACTTTTAAGAGTTAATTTCAAATCACTTAAACTGACTGATTTATGAAGATTTGAATATCACTATTCAATAAAAAAAGGATAATTTCAGATTTTTCATCGATCGTTTCAAAGAAAATATGCCAATAAGCGCGCAGGTTTCTGAAGATTAATTGGCCTAAGATTATGAAAATGGTGAGTTTTTCTAAACTTTTAACATTTAAAACTTCGTAAATAAGTCTTAGTTAATCGTGGAAAATAGAAACATTCATTCATTTATTTAAAATTTGGTGTGTCCAGAATATTTATCAGAATATGATACCTTACTGCATTAAATTTAGACTTCATAATTTTTGAAATATATTTATAAGCAGGAACAAAATATTATTATTGATTTCATTTCAATCCTTTTGAAAGCAAAACTAAAAACTGAATTTTATACTGAATCTCAGAAATTTTTGTTCAATTATTGTTTGAGATATTACATAAACTATGAAAAATATTTTGTAGTTAACATAAGACTTAAATACCGAGCGATTCTGTTTGCAATACTCATATTCAATAATAATAATAATTAATAAATAACAATAAAGATGATTAATAAAATAAAACGCTTGGTTTTATTAAAAAATATCTTAATATTAATTGCAATTTCGTCATTTACATTTTTAATTAAAGTTGAAGTTTTACCGGAAATGGCAACTAATTAGCAAAATATATATAGTAAATTGGACGAAACGATCTAAACAATATAAGTTTGGTATGCCTATCAAAATTTGAAGATTAAAAATGTTTTGTTTGAGAATCCTTTAAGAGACCAGTTACTTAAAATATTTAATTGAAAATTGTAGCGAGCGGTAATACTGGCGAACCGGCTGGTCGCCAAAGGCGGCTAGTTATATATATAATATTAAGATATTTTTAAGAGAAGAGAAGTTTTAATGACGTTTTCTTATAATAATATTTTTTTATTTATTAAAAACTGTACGTCATTCTAAAGAATGATTATTTATGTTTCGTGTTGCCATTTCTGTTGATTGAATTGTCATTGGTAAAATTAAATTAAATGTTCAAATGTGCAACATTTCACGAGCCAGTCTGATAGAGAAATTAATTGACCGCGGTTTTAAAATTCGTTTGGTACAGCTCCTTTGAATTAAAAATATAAATGAGGACGATTTATGTGACAATTTTGTATACAAAAATACATATTTTTTGTATTAAAAATATATGCATTAGAAAATAGGTTTGTTTACATCCACTTTAATATTCTATTCATGTATTTTGATATTAATGTATTTTATTTTCTCTTACTTGTTATTTTCGAAAAGTATTCGTCAGCGGCTAGTTTGATATGTGATAACTGCTATCTTTGTAATATTGTATCGTTTTTTGTAATCTTTGTAATTATTTGAAATTACTGTAAAGTACTTAAAATTTTGCTCCCAAATATGAAACATAAGGAAAATTTCGTGACCTTGAATTACATAATTCAGTTTTTATTAATCTAAAGGATGAAAATATTTTCCTTTCAAGCGGCGCCTATTATATGTCTTATTAACTTAAAAATATTTTGACTTAATCAATTGATATCAACCTTGAAACCATTGAAATTTTGAGTTCGTTGACTTTCCATTGAACGTATTCTATTCTAAATCTAATCAATTTATTTATTCAGCGATGGTCCTCAATCTCCTTTTCCCCTTAACTCAAGGTTTTAACTAGCCTTTTTTTATTTTTTAGTACCTTATTGATATATTCATCTTTATCAACGGTATCAAGAAATGCTTTTATTAATTATATTAACGGTTTAAGTGACCGACGACTTTAAATAATTTGATAAATATAGAATATTTATTTTTGATTTTATATTGTATTCTTTATATTAAAAATAATTTTAATTTAACGCCAAAACAATTGGAAACTACTTTAAAATAATTCTGTTTCCAGATATTAAATACATTTGTATATACATACATACATATCGATATTGAATATATATATATATATATATATATATATATATATATATTGTTTATTTAGTCACTTTTAAATAGTTAAGAGTAAATTTTAAAAAGTAGTATGAAAATAAATGAAACAGGTCTAAAATGTTATCATGTTACGAATATTTGGAATTAGAAACTCGAAACAGCTTTAAAGTTTTTTTAACAAATTTATTTGTTTCAATTAGTTAATTATTTTTATTTTTATGCTCCCCCCACCCCCATTCTCAAGTACCTTCTTTGAATATGCGAATTTTTAATGCATGATATTAAGGCATATTTTTGTGCTCGAAGTGGAAATTGTTTAAGAATTACTGTTCGTTCAAAAAGATATTCTCCCTCCACTTCTTAAGAAATTCTAATTTTTTTTCTGACATACTATTTAGAATAGAACATGAGTCTTAAATTTAGAAGAAACATGGATATTTTTGTAAAATTAGCTTACAATTATAGATTGATGCTCTTTATTTATTCTTTATCTTTGGAATTTCTAATGGAACTTTTGAAATTCAAGAACTAATGTGATTCTATATATTAATGATTCATATATAATATTTCGCCTATTTTAAATTAATGTCATTTTCATTTTATTTTTAGTCAAATAATTTTTATTTTGATAAAATTAAAAAGTTACTAATCTGAAATATCGTAATCCAAAATACAGATTAAAACTCTAAATGCATTGATAACTGAAAAGGGCTAATTTAACATAGTTGGAACCACAATAAATAAATCAATAATTTGTTTCTCTTCCTTATTCTTTATGTGTTTGGATAACAGTTCTATAAATGTAAAAAAAAAAAAGGAAACTGAATATGCCTTTTATTTTTGATGCTAAAATTTTATATGCGCATATTTCGAATGCGTTCAAATCAAAAGAAAATAAACGATATACTTATGTGACATTTTTACATTGTTAAACCCGCGAAACGTGGAAAATCGTGCTTTAGTCTGCCAAATAGTTTCTTTTCTTATTGTACTTAACTCCATTCATCATGCATGCGGAAGTTCAGAAGAGCATCCTGAGTGGTTCTCTTAGCTATTTAGAACTCTAAAAAAAGAAACGGAAAAATATTTCTCTATGCATCCTAATTATAAATTAATGTCTGAGAAACATTTTAGATGAAGCCATACCTAATTTACTTCAAGTTTACGTTGATAAAAAGTGTTTTCTCTTTCAGTAACTTAGGAGCGAATATACTTCAGTGCCAAACCTTTAATTTTAATGTCATAAAATTATTTAATTATTAAAATAAAATAATTTTTATTAAGTAAAGAAATTGAAATTTGCATTCTGTTTATTTAATAAATACATAATAATATATATGCAGTGAAAATGAAAGATTAGTAATGAACTTTCGTACTCTCTTGTTTTACTTGATTTTGCTTTTCTATTATTTGGTCACAATGCATATCAAAATTTTTTCACTAATAATAAGGATTGTGGTGGTATGTAGATTATTATGATCTGTTCAGGAAGCAACAGGTCGAATGTTGTTGGAAACATTTCTTTAATAATCTCATTCACACACTTAAACATACACTAACACAAAGACATTCACGCGCGCGGCTTTACAGTTCAGCAGCACATCTCATTCTAATTACAATCGCAATGCATTATGTGATGACATATGGGATGATCTAATCAGGCATCGCCATATGGTATCCAAAAGAGAAGATAAGAGTAATGCAACTGCTACATCATGAATATATGTGTGTTTTTGCGCTCTACAGTTTAGACCAATTAATTAAATCTACCAAATTTGACACATATGTACCTTAGAAAGATAAAAAATGTGCACTTCGGTGCAATTTTTAGAAATTTTAATTAATTAAAAATTAAGCTGAATTTTACTTTTTTCCTCAATAATTTTCAAAAATATTCCTGCTCAAAAATAAATTTCACTTTTTTTCAAAACTTTAAATATCTCTTTAATTTTACTAATTTAATAGTCGTACGAATTTTTACTAAATGTTGACAATTTTTTAAGGATATTTTTCAGCTTAATTTCCTACCATTGATTACATCGTTGCTCTGAAATTCAAACCTCTTTCATTGCTTCATAAAATATATAATCGCGTGATTTTCTTTCATAGCATTCTGCTTACTATTTGTTTAGTTTATAAGACGAATATAAAAGTGTACTTACAATACCACAAAACTTAGAAAATGGATAAATCGCACGTTTATGATTTTAATAGCCTATGATATCATAAAAATGATCTCCATTGAAAAGGTCCATGTGCAAAATGAACAAAACTTATGAAAGACAATTAAATTAACATTGTTTTAATATCTTACAATGTGATGAAATCACAGACATGAATTTATATTTCAATGATTTAATTGAAATCGAATATAACCAATATGCCCGACGAATGAACTTGTCGCCAGAGGTGACTAGTAAAATTATAATGATAATAACAATTAAAAAGATAGACGGAGGCAAGTTATCAGTCAGGAACGATATGGATTTCGGATGCACAGTGCAAAATATTAGCTGTCGAGAAGGGAAATTGGATTTAAACAAAAAGTAGATAAATAAATCTGGCTAGTAAAAAAGTGAATGTCTGTATGCTGGAGAGCAGCAGAGAAGACCGTTGCACTTAGTTATCAATCTTGACACTAATAGGTTTTGGAAGATGGCAATGCGCACCTTCGAACGAGTTTTATTTTTAAAAATATTAATTAAAAGCTATGCAAGTTTTGACGTCTTTCGTTAATAGGTTCTAGAAATATTAAACCAACAACAAAAAAATGTACCATAATATTAAAAAAATCTTTAATGACATCAATTCAATAATACTGTAAATTATTTATTACTTAAAACAAATGCATAAAAATATTTTTATATATAATTTGAAATAGAGTTTTTTATTTGTTGTAATGAAATTTGAACTCTTTTTAATTTCTTCCACCAATATTTAATCGAGTGTTTTTCTTCCATTGCAAATACAAAAAAAAATCAATTAATGTTATTATCAATTTTTACTTTTTTATTTCCTTTCATGAGTTCTTGGTGAAATCTATTAACAAAGCATTCTAAAGCTTTAAATAATATATTCGATGAAAGATTGTACTTTAATTTTTTATCGGCATATTTCAATCCAACTACTATTCTGAGAAAGGTACTCATAAAATACAGTTAAAAAATGCTGCATTTTTTTAATTCTGGAATCGAGTGGGCATTTGACATGAGAAATTAGTCGACATGTAATCAGTTTCTTGAGAATGTGAACAGTTACATTTTTTTTTCTTCTCAAATGTGGTGTCACGTAACTCGATTCCATTAGAGAGAATCATGTTGACAACAAACATAACAAGTGTAAAGATATTAAATTAACACGATGTTAATGTCTGTTACAATTTGTTGTCTCAAAATACTTTATTGAGGGGAACTGTGAATATCAAAGTATGCATAAGAGATTTCGTTGAAATTAAATATTTTCAATGTACACTGCGAATCACCTGGTTGCTAAAAGCAGTTAGTAAATATACTAAGAAGTAAATTGGAAACAAAAGAATTAATTATTAAATTATTTAAAATTTGTTGAACACATTGAATGCACTAATTTAATTAAAGTGACATTCTTATTATTTAAAAATTTTGATATAAATATGCACATTAAAATAAAATGTAGCCTGTTTTTTATCCGGTAAATATCTTATTGTAATTGTGGCCGAAAGGGACGTCGGCGCAATGTCAGGACGATCCCCCTCTCCTTTCCATCCGCCCCCGCGACCCCGAGTTCATCCCTCCGCTCCTCCCTTCCCCGTCCCTTGAGACACAGAGCTCCGTTTGTGTCTCGCGACTCTCTCTCCGGCTTCCTCCTCGAGCACAAGTGTCGGGCAGAAATAACTCCACCTAAGAGGGCGCTATTTTGGGAAGGCCCTTACCGATGAGTTCTCGAAGGGGCGCGCCGCCCCTGCCCCCGCCCAGAGACCCTGCTGGCATCAACACCATCGTGCAGCGGCACTCCAGCTGCTCTCTGCGCGATCCCGAGGAAGACATGAGCAGCGACAGCTCCTCACCGCCCCGGCCACAGCACAAACGACGCTCGAGTTACGAAAATGTCGACGACCAGGGCTTCTACCCTAACAAGCCCCCGCCGTCCTCGGCCGTCCGGAGATCAAGGGAGTCCCTGCAACGATCCACTCCAAGTCCGCGTCCCGTGGTGCGATCTTCGCCCCGGCATGATTCGTGGTCGGATGCTCTTAGTGATGATGCGGGGGCGGAGCCTTCTGTAAGAAGAAGGCCGCCCTCCGCTTGTGGTAGGGCCCCGCGAAGCCACCGTGGCAGCATGCCGCCTGTTGATTGTTTGGGATCGGGATGGGGACATCGTCCCTGCACGCCGTGTTGCGGGCCCTCACCGGTGCCCTTCCATTGGTGTGGCCCTTCTCAAGGATGGTCTCATTATCCTGTTCACCAAGTGAGTGAAATATTTTCAGTTTCTAATCTTGAAATCGCAGTTGAATGTTATACAAACTGCCGTTAAATTGTTTAACTTGCCGAATATTAATGTGAGGATTTGTTTTAGTACTGCTTATAAAGTTATTTTTTTTAATTGCTAGATCGCATGGGGAATTTAGAGGGTTTAGTGTTCTAAATAGAATTATTATTCAGTTTTTTTTTAAATTCTTAAATAATTTTGAAAGTAATTGCGATTACAGGCTAAGATATTTTTTATTCATGAATGTTTGCGATTGTACAGAAATAGAAATTGTTTCTTGCTGAATTTGATTATTTAGGGAAAAGTAACTATATTTTGAATTAGATAAATAATTTTTATGGTAAGAAATAATTTTTTATTTATGAATGAGCACCATTATACAGAAATGGAATGTGTTTCTTGTTGAATTTGATTAATTAGGGGAAAAAGAGTTATATTTTGAATCAGATATATACTAATATTAATTTGCATATTTAGAAATTTGCCATATATTAGTGTTCTTATTTATTCAAATGATTCCCGAAGATCCATTTTTTTTTGTTTAGTGGATATTGTTTTTTATGTTTAAATGAGTTATAACATCAATTAAACACTCTTTATATTTAATTGATGCTATTTCACGCTTTAAAATTCAATTAAAATATGATAAAGAGTTTTATTATTCATCGTAGAAATGTAAAAATTTTGTAGTTACATTTTTTATTTTTTATTTTTGAAGTACCAATAAGGACGCATTGTGTTTTGTGACTGACTGTAAACAACCTTTGCTATTTCTTAAATATGCGATGGTCTGGATAGTCATGCTGAATATATTTTTAGTTATCAAAGAGTTGTTATAGGAAACTTTAAAATCCTATTTTGAAACATTATCCAGCTACATGTATTTAGTCATTCGGATTCTTTATACTTGATACTTCATTTGTTTATTATTTTATTTAATTTGTCCGCCATTTTCATACAAATCGGGACTTTTGTTGTTGTCATTAGCTAAATTTAAAATCTGTGGATGCCATTCAAATATCTTTCAAAAAGTATGGAATATGATCAATTGATTATTATAATTTTTCTGGAAAGAGTTTATGATTTGGTATAAATACTGTAAAAATCAAATTGATATGCTATTATTTTTGAAATCTTACATATTTACCATACATATTATCTTACATTAAATTATTATACGTAATTTTACATATTACCAATATATTTAATTTTTTATGCACATTTTTTCGCGTATTATTTAAAGTGTGCTTTTCTGATTCTTATGTTAGGATTTCTGATTCTTATGGTTCATATATCTAAATGCCTTCTATATTCCCTTATTCCTTCATTTCGTTAGAAATATGGCGATTTCATTTTGTGAAGATTCTAAACTTCATAAACAATCATGTCGTTCAAAGTAACTCTTGTAGAAAAGCGATAAATAAATTTTATGCGTTCTATTTTCATTTTAATGCATTGAACAAAAAGAAAAAGCATTTTCTTAAGTGGCATTTTGTTAAAGTTAAGGTTTTTGAAAAATGTTGGTAGCTAAAAAAATGAATAGACTTTTTTTTACCAATTGATTTTTCTAAAAAAGATCTTATTGTCATTTTTTTGATGTAGTTTGAATTGAAAAATAATGATGTGACAGAAGAGCTATCAAAAAATTCCACCCTGAAGCTGAATAATTCAAATCTTTAGGTAGTATAATTAGAATCTTGTTTCATAACATAATGAAAAAGAAGATACCGTTATTTAATGATGGTCTGTAATACGAACCGAATCACTACTTTTTTTCCTTCTTTTTGAACAACAAAAACAAAACTGTTTGTAAGGGTGGGATTGAATTTCATTTTATGAACAGAAACCAGTCTTTTTCATGAATTAACGATGTGTATCATCCTCATCATGCATATACATCACATCCTTTTAAAGGATATATATATTTATGACATATTAAGAAGCTCTGATTGACCCTGCCTTATTATCAAATTTACTCTTTCGTATCCTTTAATCTATATATCTGTGTTTAAGAATTCAACTTTTTAATATTTGACTTTGGAAGGATTTCATTGCCAGTACCGAGAGCCGTTGTCTTTGAATGCTGAAAAGGATGTACTGAAAATGGATCTGTTGACCCTATTTCCATGGAAGAAGCGAGCGCATTATCGGGCTACTTTATGGGTCATTATTAATTTGGAAGCATCACTTACTTCCTCTTCTACAGCTGTGGGCCGCGCGATTGACTCATCTATTCGCCGACCTTCCAACAAAAGACGACATCCAGAACTTTGGCGCCGTCCCAAACCACGCTGGACTCGCACATTGACATAAGAAAAATCCCCGAAATTAGATATTTTTTTAAAAAAAGAAACGTCAGCAAGTCTCGAGAGTTTGAAAGATTTTCACCTCTTTTCCGTGAAATGTTGAAGTCTAATTTTTTTTTAAAAATGATATTTAGCATGGTGATGTAGATGTGCTTCCAGAAGATAATTTTTATAAATAGATGAATATTTCTTCCCTTTACAATTTCAAAAGAAAAAAAAAAACTTTTTTTTAAAAAAAATTAAGATTTACCGATTTTATAATTTTTAATTGTTAAATGAAATATTTGGAAAATTGACTAGATCATGGTAGC